>JAINUW010000516.1:0-244641 GCA_020205615.1 Panax quinquefolius | reverse complement strand
TGGTCCTTCATAAATCTATATTTATGATAACCAAAGCTCGGTATCCAAAACCCAAGTAGAACCTCGACTTAAAGAAAATTTACTTCAATCATGAACAAAAATCAGATTATAATCAAACTTCACTAAGCTTCTTTTGTTAGCCTCTGCAAGATGCTTCTTGCGCTTTCTTTCAAAGGTCCAAGCTTATTGTAGTGGAAGCAAACGCCTTTGCCATCCATATCGCTTTTGTTCTTATTATCCTTTGTTTACGCCTTTACTGCTTACCTTCTTTGAATCGTTCTTCTTTTCGGAAGATCCATTGGCCCCTACCAAAGAAGACATGGTCTTTCTTGGTTGGAAAGTGACTCTCATCATTTTTCAACATGTTAAGCAAATCAACGAAGGTTTATATCTAGCTTGTTTATATGAAAATTCACAACAATTGTGAAAGGAGTCCGGGAGTGAGTGCAAGATCAAATCTTGGCTCAACTCTCCATCCATGACAAAATTAGTTATCCTAATTGATCAATCAAATTAATTATGTTAAGGACTTTTTGTATCTGTATTATATAGTGCCATCGGCCATTCTAGATCGGAAGAGCTCCTTAGATATCTCGATATCTATCGGTCCTACTTTCCTCACCATCAACTACTTGATGTGCGGGAATATAGTAGAGCATCCATAGTTTCATCTTGACGTCAAGCTCGTTACTTTCATGGATGCGAGCATGATGCATCGAGCCAATCATGTGCATCTTCTTGCCACTTTCTAAAAGTAGCAATCTCTTCCTCGGAGGCATTATCTCGCAACCATTGCGAGGATAAGCGTATTAAGGACATAAGATAGCTTTTCAAATACATGAGAACTTTTCTCAATTTCCTTAACCAATCCGCTTAATTCTTGTTACAATTAACTTAGCATCTAATATGCTTCAAGATGATAGTAATTTAGACATTGTAAAATTTCAGAAATGAATTTGTAATTAACAACATTTTAACATACATTCTTTTATTAATTACCAAAATAAATTAGGTCTTGTTTTAAATTGGTATCTCCCACTATTTTCTTCAAACTATATTACCTCACTTATATAGTTCGGCAAAATCTAATTAAAGATTTGCTAGTGAGAATAAGGATCCCATTTCAAATGTATATAGCCTTGTGGTGACACAACAAACTATATATAAATAAATAGGTAGACAACTTTTGTCAATTACATCAACTATGAACTCCTTGTATTTTGCCTCTTAGATTATTTTGATCAAGTGGTGGCACATCCGAATCAAAATTATCCAAGTTAAGTCCACCTAGAACTCCATATATTCAAAAAGAAAATATCATCCTTGTGGTGACACAACAAAACAATATTGTTCAATTTTCTTTATAAGCATCAAATGTGATAAATTAACATCTTAAATACTTAATACTTGCCTTGTGGTAACACAAACAAACTCATATTAAATATTTAATACTCTATTAATTTTATCATGCTAGTAAAGCTTACGCGTTCGATATTCCAAATATCTTTGAACGCTTAGGACTTAATATAAAAATTGAGGGGTTTGTTATTAATTTGTCTCATCTTGTTTAAGCATTTTACATATATATATATAAAATACGCGTATTATATTAATGAACATCTGAAGCATGTTTGCATAATATATAATATATATAGTATAAGCATGCACATATAGAATACTATATTCTACCCGGATTGATTATGGACTTTTATTCTAGTTTGGTTCTACTAGAGCTACCAAGTGAACCAAAAGGTCAAACCCTAGGTGAAAGAAATAATATTTAAATATAACTATTACATTTAAACCCGAGCTCCATTACAAATGGGTCTTCAAGCGCTCCTTGCTCCTTGATCTCTAATTCTTCAAAAAATTAATTCTAACTATTCCTATTATAAAACTATTTAAAATAAATAGAAACCTTGATCGTGATCGAGGGAAGTACATAGGAGGAGATAGAATTTATATTAAAAAAAATTAGAAAGGCGAGGTGCGCAGACTCCATTTAATAAAACTCATACATTCATGCATCCAACTAAAATAAAATCCAATCATATTGGTCAATAGTCCATAATCAATCCCATTTATTATCATACACATCACCATATGCATCAATAAATAACATTCATCTCATGAATAATAAACATTTAATATATATATTGATATCATTTAATGGGCAAATTTAGTTAGTATAAAATCTATTTTTGAATCAAAATAAACTCCTTTATTTTAATCCAAATTTAAATCAAAATAAAACTATTTTATTTTAATTTATCTAATTTTGAATAAAATAAACTATTTTATTTTAATCAAAATCTTTAATCAAAATAAACTCCTTTATTTTAATTAATTATGGAATCCAATTCCATGTAAAAAAAAAAATATTAAAGGAAACACTTGATTATCTTTCCTATTCACAAATAAACTCCTTTATTTTGAATAATATGAAATCTTATTTCATATTTAAATAAACTCCTTTATTTAAGGAAACATGGATTCTCTTTCCTATTCACAAATAAACTCTTTTATTTTGAATAATATGAAATCTTATTTCATATCTAAACAAACTCCTTTATTTAAGGAAAGATGGATTTACTTCCCTATTCACAAATAAACTCCTTTATTTTAGGAAAAATAAAATCCAATTTTCAACTCCAATTGGTTATTATGGAATCCAATTCCAACTCTAATTAGTTAGCATGAAATTCTAATTTTAAAATTAAAATAAATCTTTTTATTTTAATATTAAAATAAACCTTTTATTTTAAGATTAAAATAAACTTTTATTTTAAAATTAAAATTATTAAGAATATAATATATATATATATATATCCTAATATATATATATATATATATATATATATATATATATAGAAGATAAAACCGTAAGCACTATGCTACTCCTTTTTTTTTTTATTTAAAACATGGTCATGATTACTTTAATCATTACATGCTAATGATTACTATAATCATTACAAGCTAATGATTATTGTAATCATTAAGGGTATTTTTTTTTATATAACATGGTCATGATTAGTTTAATCATTACATACTAATGATTACTATAATCATTACAAGCTAATGATTATTGTAATCATTAAGGTTAAATCATATATAAATTTTGTTAAAAAAAAATTTCCTGTATAATCCTTGATTGCCCACGCCTTTAAGATTTCCGTGGAGGACTTTAGTTATTCAGGCATGCGAATCCTTGTATAAAAAAAATAAACTGTTTTTTTTTTTTTTTTTTTTAAATAAATTTTATACAATAAAATTATGCCCAATTAAATTGTTCTAAACACATATCAATATACATATCAAATTTGAACAATTAATAATTTGCATAAAGGTTTGGCTCTGATGCCACTGTTAGGTTTGTAATATTTATGAACGCAATCAAATTGCATAAAAGTGCGGAAGCGTGTAAAATCAGAGTTTAAAATAATTAATTTACAAACCATATACCCGGATCACCCTTTATGCACAATTATTAATTAAACGAAAGGATAAAGAATAAAATCATACCCTTGAAGATCGAGCTTCCTCAGGTACAAGTTCACCTCCAAATCCTTTCGCGTTCAACTTGAATCCACCGGGGTTTTGTTCCTTCCTTTGATCAACGTTAGCCACCCATATGTTTGGCCTCTAGAGGTGATCCACCAAGGAATTATAATGATTCAAGAAAAAGGGTATTTGGCTCAAACCCTAATTTTCTATCTCTATAGAAAAGGGTACTCTCCAACAAATTGGAATTATGTCGTTGTAAAAGTCAACAACCCCATCACCCATAATAAGACTCCTCTTATTTATAGATGTGGGCAACCCACCTTAACAATTAAGGAATTGGGTTTTATTTAATTAATTAAATTCTTTTAATTAATTAAGCTCCCTAATCTTATTAGGGATAATTAATTAAACTCTTTTAACTAATTTTCCTTCCTAATCCAATTAGGAATAAATGAGAGTACTTATATTAAATTAATTTCTAAACTCTTTTAGAAATTAAAATAATAATAATAATTGTAATAATATTAATAAGACTCCTCTTATTAATTTATATTTAATATTTCTAAAATATTAAATAATAAATATTAAGCTATTTAATTTATTCTATCACCATAGATTAAATTAAATATACTTAACATATTATTACGATTATGCCATTAACTTCTTAAATAATTATTCTTCCTTTTATGGTGTGACCCTTTAGGTTCTCCATATTAAACCTACAGAATAAATCAATTAGAACAATTCTAATCTTATTTAAATAAATAAATTAAACAATTAATTTATTTAAATAAATAATATTTATTCTACAATAGGGATAAGCCTCCCTAGCGATCAACGACTTTCCAGATAATATAGATTTCAACATTAATCATAAAAGAACCTTTGATTAAATAGTTACCGTCATAATTCAATCCTTCCACCATACAATGTCCTAATTAAATATAAGACATGGAATTCTTGTCAAGTCTTATTTTATTTAATTATATGTATTTCGATCCTTAAATGCACAACTCCAAATAATGCAAATTAGAAACTCCTTTCTAATTTCATTCTCGCCTTAACCAAAGACTACTTCGGGTTGTCATTTATCGAATCACATAGGACATTTTCTTCTTTTTTATTAGAAGTGGTAGATTCTTTATCGATCATACATTATCTCCATGTACAACTTATTATACCCAAGCATACCCTTTGATATACCCTAAGGGTCTTAAGGAATAAGTCAAAGTATAACTCATCATACACAAGATACTATGAGGATCTCAAGTCCAAGGATTACTTGTACTACTATCACTACAGGAATTCCTATTGACAGGCAAATAAAACTCCATTAGGTATTCCTTAGCGAGTCGCTGCTCAAATGAACTTATTCTCTAATAAGCACCTACATACTTGCTTTAGTGTCTCCACACAAATGATCATGAGATCAATCATCCTCATCCAATGAGCAAGCAACGTATGTACCAATCTATCCAGATTCACTAATCCCCAATTTAGTAATCCAACGATTGGGAACTATTTTAGTTTTAAGCTTTCAAAGAATTTAGATCTCATTAGAATGATCATCATAATTATTCTAAAAGCATTGCTTAAAACTATGGGTTTATCACATATTATAAAATAGCATCATGTAGATAATTAAAAGTCTTTAATAAATTAATACTTTTTATTAATAAATGAATAAGATTGTTACAAAGTATATGCTTTATCATCAAACATGATTGGCTTGTGTGCATATTACTTTCAACTACCCCTCTAACGCTTTTCGGAAGTTTGGGTTTACCATTATCTCACATCTTACACAAAAGGTTTAGATTACAACCACATAATAAGAATACAAAGATAAGACTACTACACTACTGGTCTTCATCCTCTAAACTCAATCTAGCATTCCACGCTCAACGGCGCTCTGATATTTCTTCTGTGTGATGTGCACCACCATGTCTCGGCTTATGGTATGTCGGGTCTGTCCTTGCTCAGCTGGGTAATGATGTACCCCATCGATCAATCTCTCCATGGGTGAATAGCATAGCCTATCTTGTTCATCTTCCTCCTCTTGCACTGCACCTCATCCTCTAGATCATCTGCCCCATCATTGGCTTCCTCCCACTTCTCCTCGAAGTGAATCTTATCCATCACCTCCATTTCTAACTGTGTTCGGAGAACCTCCTTCTCTGCCCTCTCACTCAACACTTTCTGCTCTAATCCCTCCATTTTTCCTGCCACCTTAACATTCCTTACCACCGCTCGGTGAAATAAAGTTCCCATCTGGACACCTGCTTCCTTACAGTGAGCAATCTCCACCTCCATCTCTTGCATCACTAACTGCCTCTGATGGTCCTCATCCCTCAGCTTCTGGAATGCAGCTTCCCTCTCCCTAGCCTCAGCCTCAAGCTCCTCTACCCTACATCCCAACTCCAATATATGTTCCTCATACTCTCCTAACATCCGATCCTCAAAAGTAGCCTCGTCGAAGTCCTCTACAGGCTCAGGCTCCTCCCCCAAAGGCTCCTCCTCAAGGTCAGACTCCACCTCTTCCTCATCGTCATCATCAAAAGGGGTCACTATTGAAATAGGTTCTGCTATCAAGGGTGTCTCGAACACTACGTGGATATCACGCGGCTCCTCCTCTACTACTCGGCTAGGTCCTCCCATGTCAGTCATCCTACAATCACCAACATAAGACAACACAAACAACAACTCCATTAGAATGTTAACAAACATAAGTTCATTGTATAGAATGAAGTTACATTTCATAACACACTAAGTCTCTCAAGGAAAACTCTACATGAGTTTTATCTCCTTCCTAACTTCTAAGTTTTCTTAAGTTATAATTTAAGGACTCTCGCTCCTAAGGTTTATAACTATAGCTTTGATACCAACCTGTGACGCCCCCAAATTCGAACCTCCACTTGGTCTCTTGAATTCGGTTCATCACGTTCTCATGGAAAAACCATAATAACTAAAGTAACGCATACACAACGGAAAATCTACTTTAGAATAATATACAATGATTTATTATAATTATTCCCCCAAGTCTCGCAACCTACAGTGCTTAAAAGATTACATAACAATATCTAATAAAGACTTATTACATAATCATACTTAAGCTTGAACATAATCTAAAATAGTCTTAATACATCATAATTGACTTAAAACATAAAAAGGACAAGCTAGTCGGTAGCCTTGCCCTTGCCCTTGTCTGTTCCAGAGACACCTCCCTGTTCCTCCTTAACTGAAAGATTTTAAATAAGCAAGAATGAGCACAAATTGCCCAGCAAGTAACATACAACAAGGGTGTAGGATATAATATCACAAGGGTTGAAATATCGAAGTATTATTTTCTAGGATAGTTCAAAGTATCAGAATAACATCATGAGTAAGGGATATGACAATTTAATATAAATCAACAGATATATATGAATTCAACGGCTAACAATATATCCAACTAGGTAAGCAATTTATACTGAGCAATCACTAAGGACCATTGAACATTCACTTAGAGTTACCAATATTAAACTGATAACCAAAAATATCAAGTACTATAGATGATCAGTCTACAATACTTTACGTTATGCATAACACCACAATAATATTTATCCATGCATTGGGGTTTCCAACAACATACACTCCCCTTACCAAAAGGGTTGTCCAACTCAGTTTTCAAGATTTCCGCACCAATCAATTGGTTTGGATAGTTTTTATAAACATGCATGTAATCTAGCCGAAACAAATGGCATCGACTCACTCACAATATTCAAGGTCAATACTAAGTTTAACATGAATAATAACTTTCACAAGGGTTTAAGCATATTAGCTCTTTTGAACGAAAAACTAATCTAACTTGTGTTCAAAGGGATAAGCTTATAATATTTGTCGAATAAAATATTTCATTGATATTGCACAACAATAATAATAGGGTTCGGATACTTGCTCAATAAAAGTAAGGTTCAAGGAAACTTGCTCAATAATAATTAGAGTAAGTTTAGGGAACTTGCCTTAAGAGTAGTTTATCCACGTTAATAAATCAACACTTTTGAATCCTATTTATAACGCATTATATGTTCAAGATTTTAAATAGCTAACATAGTCTTTAATCAAGCTTGACACGATACAAGTATGCACATAGGGTACAAAATCAGTTTATAAGTCATCATGAATCTACTAATTAGTTACTTCACAAATAATCAAGAATGCTGAAGGTTAGGACCTCCTCTACTCATGGACTTTCATTTCAATGCAACACCGACGTATCAACTAAGCATCACACATATATATGTACATCAGTAGGTTTTAGATCACATTTAGCATTATAAGTATCATGTAAGTTACTGTCCAAAAGACCAGAATCCATTTTCTGGGATTCTAGATCAAGGCCTTGCTGCTTGCCATAGCTAAGCTTCTAGACAAAGGCAGCGACTTCTACCGTCCCCCTGACCTACCAAGACTCAAATTCTTTGCCTTGTGGGTTATGTCTGGTCTCGAACGCACAATCATACATAATGTATTTTGACATGTTAAAGGCTTTCACATGCTTCGTAGATCAATCTAGGTCCCTTCTTTCATAACATGGTTCTAAATTTGATCATTTTAATAATTTAAAGTCATTCAAGGTCATGAAACCACAAAGTCTAGCATGCTTGCTTTCTAAATCTTACAAGATAGTTATAAGACTCATACTTGGCATGCTTGTGTGAATTCATAACACATACGTGAAACAAACACCGCTTTAGTTGAAAATATGCTTTGTTCGTGCTTTATTTAAAATATAACATACAAGCATAGTACATCCATGGATACACGACATGAGTTAGTCTAAGAGCATCATTAATCAGGATCACGAACTATGTCCCCGGTACTTAGGTATTATTACCCAACCTTAACAGTCATTTAGACTATACGGACCCTTCTTAGCGTACTTAGGGGGATTAGCCCTTTTTGCCATGTATTGTGCATAAACATCTAAACGTTAAGACGCAAAAGAAAAGAAATAAACTGATATGGCTTAACTCTCCCACGTTCTCTTTCAGTTAAAAAAAACAATGCACCTTCATCAGTTAAGTTAGACCAAAGGCCACAATGCCTCGTATGGCCATACACCCATTCCCCCAACTAGATTTTTTTTATATTATTATATTAAATAGTTTCATGTGTCACACCTTTAGTTAATTTAAATAATTTATAATAACAATAATTATAATCTCATTGTAATTATATTTATAATTAATAAATAATTATATATTTAATTTAATTAATAAATTAGAAACATCACTTTATTTAATTTATTTATTTCTTTTAATATTAAACAATTTATTTAATTTAATTATTTTCTTAAATATTAAGCAATTGATTCAATTTAATTATTTCCTTAAATTAAATCCTTCAGATAAAATTATCATTATTCAATTTAATTAACATTAATTAATTTAGTTTCTAAATTAATTCACCACAATTCATCAAATATTTATTTTTCTCAATAAATAAATTATTTAAAATATTTATTTAATTCAATAAATATTTAAATTAAATTACAAATTTCTCGATCGTTACATCATTCCCTTCTTAAAAAGATTCTGTCCCCATGATCACAACTCAAAAAATTTATTCGTTTCATTTTTTCCTCCTTAACAAGATTCTGTCCCCAAAATCGCTATACAAGATCAAGCAATTTACTGAGGATAATTCTTCATCATAACGCTTTCAAGCTCCCACGTAGCTTCTTCAGCATTGTGGTTCCTCCAGATTACCTTAACAGAAGGTATCACCTTATTCCTCAAGATTGCTCTTTTTTTCTCACAACAATTTGAACATGGATTTCTTCATATGACAAATCTTTCTCAAACTGTAAGGGCTCATATTCTATAATATGTTTATAGTAAGGCTTATATGGTCTCAATACCGAGACATGGAAAACATTATGAATATGTTCCAACTCCGGAGGTAAAGCTACCTCGTACGCCACTTCTCCAACTCGTCGAAGCATTTCAAAAGGTCCTATAAATCTAGGGCTCAATTTTCCCTTCTTGCTAAATCGAATTTTCACATTTTAGGGAGATACTTTCAAGAAAACATAACTACCGACATCAAATTCTCTATTTTGTCTATCTTGTGCGGCTATTAATCTGGCTCGAATCACTTTGATGATCTCGACAGTCTGTTGTACCAATTCTGGACCCAATAGATGTGACGCCCCCAAATTCGGACCTCCACTTGGTCTCTCGAATTAGGTTCATCACGTTCTTATGGCAAAACCATAATAACTAAAGTAACGCATACACAACGGAAAATCTACTTTAGAATAATATACAATGATTTATTATAATAATTCCCCCAAGTCTCGCAACCTACAGTGCTTAAAAGATTACATAATAATATCTAATAAAGACTTATTACATAATCATACTTAAGCTTAAACATAATCTGAAATAGTCTTAATAGATCATAATAGACTTAAAACATAAAAAGGACAAGCTAGTCGGTAGCCTTGCCCTTGTCTGTTCCAGAGACACCTCCATGTTCTTCCTTAACTGAAAGGTTTTAAATAAGCAAGAATGAGCACAAATTGCCCAGCAAGTAATATATAACAAGGGTGTAGGATATAATATCACAAGGGTTGAAATATCGAAGTATTATTTTCTAGGATAGTTCAAAGTATCAGAATAACATCATGAGTAAGGGATATGACAATTTAATATAAATCAACAGATATATATGAATTCAACGGCGATAAATATATCCAACTAGGTAAGCAATTTATACTGAGCAGTCACTAAGGACCATTGAACTTTCACTTAGAGTTACCAATATTAAACTGGTAACCAAAAATATCAAGTACTATAGATGATCAGTCTACAATACTTTACGTTATGCATAACACCACAATAATATTTATCCATGCATTGGGGTTTTCAACAACATACACTCCCCTTACCAAAAGGGTTGTCCAACTCAGTTTTCAAGATTTCCGCACCAATCAATTGGTTTGGATAGTTTTTATAAACATGTATGTAATCTAGCCGAAATAAATGGCATCGACTCACTCACAATATTCAAGGTCAATACTTAGTTTAACATGAATAATAACTTTCACAAGGGTTTAAGCATATTAGCTCTTTTGAACGAAAAACTAATCTAACTTGTGTTCAAAGGGATAAGCTTATAATATTTGTCGAATAAAATATTGCATTGATATTTCACAACAATAATAATAGGGTTCGGATACTTGCTCAATAAAAGTAAGGTTCAAGGAAACTTGCTCAATAATAATTAGAATAAGTTTAGGGAACTTGCCTTAAGCGTAGTTTATCCACGTTAATAAATCAACACTTTCGAATCCTATTTATAACGCATTATATGTTCAAGATTTTAATTAGCTAACACAGTCTTTAATCAAGCTTGACACGATACAAGTATGCACATAGGGTAAAAAATCAGTTTATAAGTCATCATGAATCTACTAATTAGTTACTTCACAAAATAAATCAAGAATGTCAAGGTTAGGACCTTCTACTCTCATGGACTTTTCATTTCAATGCAACACCGACGTATCAACTAAGCATCACACATATATATATATGTACATCAGTAGATTTTAGATCACATTTAGCATTATAAGTATCATGTAAGTTACTGTCCAAAAGACCAGAATCCATTTTCTCGATTCTAGATCAGCCTTGTTTGCCATTATGGCTAAGCTTTAGATACGGCAATGTTGTCTTGAATCCCCGACCCTACCAAGACTCAAATTTCTTTGCCTTGTGGGTTCTGTCTGGTCTCGAAAGCACAATCATACATAATGTATTTTGACATGTTAAAGGCTTTCACATGCTTCGTAGATCAATCTAGGTCCCTTCTTTCATAACATGTTTCTAAATTTGATCATTTCAATAATTTAAAGTCATTCAAGGTCATGAAACCACAAAGTCTAGCATGCTTGCTTTCTAAATCATACAAGATAGTTATAAGACTCATACTTGGCATGCTTGTGTGAATTCATAACACATACGTGAAACAAACACCGCTTTAGTTGAAAATATGCTTTGTTCGTGCATTATTTGAAATATAACATACAAGCATAGTATATCCATGGTTACACGATATGAGTTAGTCTAAGAGCATCATCAATCATGATCACAATGTCAGATTCTAGTCTTTAAGGTATCATGACAATATTCACATTCTAAACTTACTAGCAAGCCCAACTTGTTAATGTTTCTTTGTTAATCACTTAAGCTCAAGCTAAAGGTTTATTCATGCATGTCTAAGTCACATTAACATGCTTTGCAAAGTCAGAATATACAACATGTAGAAATCATGTAAGCTAGCATACTAGTTTAAGTCTCTTATTGAAAATATTTCTAACATAAGGCTTAACAAGCTTGATCATGCTCAACGGACTAAGTACACTACAACATGCTCATCTATGTGCAAAATCAGTCATGTATAGCTCACTAGGTTCATAAGTTGTAGAACATAATCTTTTAACAATGTTGGTTTTCAAAACTTAAGGTTCAAATCTCTATTTAAACCATATGTCTCCAATAATCATGCAAGTCTATGAAAACATGCTCACATTAGGTTAATGTATCCATATATACATTATACACATGCTTACATGTTAGTTTGAGTCAAAACATCTAGCTACTAATGATCAGATTGCAAAACAGAACTAAAAAACTAAACTCAGCAAACGGCGCAGCTACGCTGCACCTCAATACAAATGTGGCGCAGCTTCTTGTGCGCACAGACCGGTTCAAAAAGCGATGCCTTGGCGAGAACTCTAGCCCAACCTCAAAATTTACTCACGAAATTACTCCTAAACACTTATAAATCAATTGCAACATGCTTATAAGGTCATATAGCATCTTTATATCCAATAACCAAGCTTAGTAACATCCAATTCCACCAAATCAATAATTTGATATTTCAAAACTTAGTTGTACAAAGAATGAAATTGAAAGTATAGGATGGAATTATACCTTTGCAATATGTATGAAACTTGCTCCAATAGAACTCCTAAGCTCTAAGAATGCTTGTATGCTCTCAACCTTACTACTTAGCAAATTCAACAATAACAATTGAAGAAGGAGAGTCCATATATATATAGAAAATACATTACACAGATAATGCAATTTCCCATTGAATCAAACCCATGGATTGTAGGATTGTATGAAGGTTATGGAGGAGTTGTTAGATTGGTTGTTGGAACTCATCATGATCACCACTCCCTCATGATCATGAGATAGAGAGTTGGAAGAAAATGAAGAACATAGGCTAGCCTTTTTGAATTACACGTGAATGAGGAATGAGCAAATGGGTCAATCATTTTGGACAATCCAATATAACTAGCATTCTTGTATACTCCTACACATCCTCACTCTTATGCTATATTTTTAATACACATCTCAACCATATATTATGATTAAATGTCACACTTAATAATTAAGGTTTCAATGTAGTAGATGAAATATGGAATGTAATATACATATAACCCATGTACATTTATCACAATGGTACACTTTAACAAAGGTATAATATATTATTTCCATACATGCCCACATACATATTGTCACATACACATTTCATGATATATTTATACCATATAGTTTCAATATGTTTAATTACTACTTAATATAATATAGTCTCTTAGAACTTAATATATAGACACATAAATGTCACACTGCACCATATAGTTATTTTTGTATTATTGTTCACATGCACATAACTATCAATATAATATTATTATATTAACAACTCACTTAATTAGGTTAAATAAATTAATCATGCACTTTCTTAATTAATTAACACTAATATTAATTAATCCAATCATTTATGGGTTTTCCACAATCATTATTATTTGTATTTCCATCACCATGCCACACAAGGCTTTCAACGAGTTTACCACAAACTCCACGTATTCTCAACTAATTAATTATTCAATATAATTGAGTTATCTCAATTCATAACACAAAATTATTCATATTCACGTAAATATTTATTTCCATTAATATATTTATTTAATAATAAGCGGAAATTCTCGGGTATTACAATAGCTGTTGTTCGCCTACCTCTTCCCAACATAACGGAGTTCTGCATTTCCTTTCGTATAACGCTTCGTAAGGCGGCATGCCAATACTCGCGTGATAACTATGATTATAAGCAAATTCCAACAATGGTAGATGGTCATCCCAATTTCCTTTGAAATCCATGATACATGCTCTGAGCATATCTTCTAGTGTTTGGATGGTTCTCTCACTTTGTCCGTCGGTCTGAGGATGGTACGCTGTGCTCATTCTCAGCTGTGTTCCCAAGCATTCTTGTAATCGTTTCCAGAAATTAGATGTGAAACGTGGATCTCTGTCTGATACAATGGACACAGGTACATCGTGTCTTGACACAATTTCCTTCACGTACAGTATTGTTAACCGATCTAGGGTAAATCTAATTTTGATTGGTAAAAAGTGTGCCGACTTCATAAGTCAATCGACAATCACCCAAATGGCATTGTAACCTTGTTGGGTCGTTGGAAGACCTACCACAAAATCCATTGTGATATTCTCCCATTTTCATTCTGGTATCTCCAACGGTTGTAATAATCTGCTTGGCCTTTAATGTTCAGCTTTAACTTTCTGACACATTAAGCATTTCGCCACATACTCAGCCACAACTCTCTTCATATTCGGCCAACAAAAATGATGTCTAAGATCCTGGTACATCTTTGTACTCCCAGGGTGAATCAAATATCTTGAATTGTGACTTTCACTCAGAATTTCTTCTTTAACTTCAGGTACTGGCGGAACCCAAGCTCTCTCTTTGAATCAAAGTAACCCTTCCGAATCGATTTTTAATTTATTTTCCTCACCTTCAGATATTTTCTGTTTTATCTTTTCGCAATCTTCAACCTGAAGTTGTGCATTTTTCACCTTATCCACCAACGTTGAACTGTTACCTATCTGGAACAACTTTTCATCGGATTCTGTCGGATATTTAATTTCCAACTCCATCTTAGCCATTTCCGACACTAGCTTCTCCTGAGCAGTCAACAACATTAACTTCTCACGTCCCTTCCTACTTAAAGCATTAGCAACAACATTTGCCTTTCCAGGATGATAGAAAATCTCGCAGTCATAGTCTTTGATCAGCTCCAACCATCTCCTTTGTCTCATATTCAAATCTTTTTGTGTAAAGATATACTTCAGACTTTTATGGTCGGTATATATCTCAAACCTCTCTCCATAAAGATAATGTCTCAAAATTTTCAAGGCAAACACCACCGCCGCCAACTCTAAGTCATTAGTCGGATACCCTTTCTCGTAATCTTTTAACTGGCGTGATGCATACGCAATAACTCTACCGTTTTGCATAAGCACACATCCTAATCCTTTATGCGATTCGTCACTATACACCACAAAATTTCCTGTATCATCAGGCAATGACAACACAGGTGTTGAACTCAACCTCTTCTTCAATTCGTGAAATCTTTCCTTACACTTCTCTGTCCAGACAAACTTAACCACTTTCCAAGTTAAATTCGTCAACGGAGTCGCAATCTTCGAAAAGTCTTGAATAAAATGCCTGTAGTAACCTGCCAATCCTAAGAAACTCCTTACTTCTGACGGTGTCTTCGGCTGATCCCAATTTATTACAGCTTCAATTTTTGATGGATCTACCGAAATTCCATCCTTATCAATAATGTGTCCGAGAAACTGTACACGTTCCAACCAAAATTCATATTTTGAGAACTTAGCGTACAACTTTTCTTTTCTCAATGTCTCCAACGTCACTCTTAAGTGTTCCACATGTTCCTCCTTGGTTTTGGAATATACCAATATATCATCAATAAACACCACCACAAATTTGTCTAAGAACGGTTTAAACACCCTGTTCATCAAATCCATGAACGCTGTAAGTGCGTTGGTTAAACCAAAAGACATAACCAGAAACTCGTAATGTCCATACCGAGTTATGAACGCTGTTTTTGGTACATCCTCCGGCCTCACCTTCAATTGATGATAACCACTTCTCAAGTCTATTTTTGAGAAATATCTCGCTCCCTTTAACTGATCGAACAGATCATCGATTCTAGGTAATGGATACTTATTTTTAATCGTGACCTTATTCAATTCTCGATAATCAATGCAGAGCCGCATCGATCTATTTTTCTTCTTAACAAACAACACCGATGTTCCCCATGGCGACACACTCGGCTGAATATACTTCTTGTCGAGCAATTCTTGCAGTTGCACCATCAACTCTTTCATTTCTACCGGGGCCATTCTTTACGGTGCTTTAGATATCGGGGCCATTCCTGGTAGTAAGTCAATCACGAACTCAATTTATAGATCCGACGGAAGACCCGACAAATCGTCTGGAAATACGACTGCAAAATCTCTTATGATCGGTATCTCCTCTAGCTTCACACTCTTCTTCTGTGTATCGACTTTGTAGGCTAAGTATCCTACACATCCTTGTCTCAATAACTTTTTGGCTTGCATCACCGTCAGACAACTTGCTTGTCGAGGTGACTTGCTGCCATAAAACACTACCTTTGACAGAGTCATAAGGTTAACACACTTCCTTTGGCAATCAATTATTGCTCCGTAATTGAATAACCAATCCATTCCCAGTATAACATCAAACTCACCAAGTCTAATTGGAATCAAGTCTACCATCAACTCGTGACCTTTTATATCCATTCTACAATTCCTATATATGAATTTAATAGGAATCACTTCCCTATTCGCAATCTCTATACTTAAGGGAAATTTTAATTCTTCTTGAGGAAAATCTAAATTTTGAACAAATTCATCGGATATAAATTAACAAGTAGCACCCGAATCAAATAGTACATAAGCATTAATACCATTAATCAGAATGATACCTGACACCACATTCTTAGACTGTACAGCATCCTGCACGGTCATATTAAAAGTCCTCGCAATAGGTCGGCTTAATTGTGTTGGTCCAGTGATAGTCAATGCACCACCACCGTTGTTGTTTCCTTTTCCACCACTTGCACTTCCCGATGGCTTCTTAGGGCAATCACGAGCCATATGATCTTTTGAACCGCAGGTAAAGCATGCTCCTTTCTTCGGACTAAAATAGTTTGGGGCAATGTGTCCCTCCTGACCACAGTTGAAACACACCCTCTTTCCCTTCAAACATACTCTAGTATGGTTCTTCCCGCACGTCGCACAAGCTTCAAATTTCTTCTTTGGTTGACTTCCTTATTGTCCTCCCGCAGTCGAACTCTCGCTCCACTTCCTCTTCTGACTGTTATTTCCAACGTTACTTCCACCAGCCTTATTCTCATTCTCATTCTTCCTCTTTTTTTTTCTTGGTTGTACTTGGTCAAGGCATCGCTTCCACCTTCCGCGATAATTAGCTTTTCCAGTACAACCGCAAATGTATTTAGCTGGAACATTGAAACCTTGCTATACAGCCATGGTTTCAATCCTTGTTCGAACCTTCTCGTTTTACGCTCATCGGTATTAACTTGGTAAGTGGCAAACCTTGCCAATTCGTTAAACTTCGCAGCATATTCAGGTACCGTCATTGTTCCTTGCTTCAGCTCCAGAAATTATACTTCCAACTGATTTCGAGAACTCACTGGAAAGTATATTTTGAAAAACATCTCCTTAAATTTATCCCACGCTATCACTCCTTGTCCCCCACGTACCTTATTTGCCTGTCACCAGTAGCTAGCTTCAGACTTCAGCATGAATGTTGTGAACGTGGTCTTCTGATCCTCGTTAACTCTAGCAACGTCAAACACCTTCTCCATTTCCATGATCCAGGTTTGGGCTTCCACTGGATTCATAGACCCTTGAAACTCTAGCGGTCCAACCACTTTGAATTCCTTAAAGGTTGTGACTTGAGTTTGCGGTTGATTCGCAAGTGCACCCGTCAACAGAGCTACGAACTGCTGAACCTGATTAACGTTGGTCTCGTTGTTATTATTATTAGTAGACCCCTCAGGAAGTGCTTGTTGACGTGGTTGTCTTCTTCTAGGAGGCATTTTCTGTTAAAATATACGCTTATTAGTTCATCACTCAACTTCTTGGGTATTTGAAGTTTAACTTAAACATTCTAAGATTAAAACTATAACACATAACATTTCAAATAAACTTTGATATTTTATTCATTCATAAAGTTTTAGAACATACTAAAGATAGCATAACCGCTATAAACATCCACTTTCCTGAACTAAACAAGTTTCAGGATTACATACTCATACTATCCCTTTATTTATCTCAAAATAAGGGATTCACAGTTTATTTATTCACATAATTAACCACATATTATTATCACTCTTATTCTATCTAGGCATATTATGACGTCGTAAGGCTTCTCGACGTTCTTCCTCCATGATACGATACGCCGTTCTACGATCCATCACGAACCACGACAAATCTTCAAACTGAGGTGGATAATAAAAGACTCGATCTTGGGCCCTATCAATCGCAGAATTAAAAGTGTAATCCATCTCGTTCATCTTGGCCTTCTTCACTTGGACCTTAGCCTCAGCACGGTCTGCACGTTGAGTCGCCTTCATCCAAGCGTCCTCTGCTCTTGCACGCTTAGCTGATTCCTCTTTGAAGTCATCTTTTAATTTCTCCATATCAGTCTTCATCTTCTCGTTTACTGCCAACAGGTCTTCATGCTAACCCTTTGTATGAACCAGGTCCCACTCTGTGTTTCCAAGGCGTGAGTCGAGTTCCTAAATCTCTGCATCCTTCTGCTCCATTATAGCGTGATGCATCTTAACCAACTCCTTCAGCTCTTCAACTTTGTCCTGTAATTCTATGTTACGGTCGTACAGAGCGTTATACATCTCAGCTGATATGGAGTTTGGTGGAAACTCCTCAGTATCCTCTTCCTCCTCATCTTCCTCTATCTCCGCAGAACTATCCTCCTCGGGATCGATCACAGGCACATCCTCCTGGATCAACTATTCTCGCACGACATGAATATCCCGGGGTTCGTCATCTCTAGGTACCTGAGGTATCACCTCCCTAGCCGGACTGGATCCTCCTTCGTTAGACATCCTGATAACAAAATATTTTAAGTTTTACTTAACATTTTCGATACTCGCGAGCACATAAGTTATTAACACATATCACATAATGTCTTTTATTATTTAGCTTCGATGGATGCCTTAATCCATTCCTTAAAACTCGATAAGAGTTGAACACCTCTATGTTTTCTGTTTCCTTAAAGGTTACTGCCTAAGGTTTCCCCACCTAAGGTTCATAACCTAAGGCTTTGATACCAACCTGTGACACCCCCAAATCCAGGTACACCATTCCCACAGGATTTGGTGTTCACTCTCCAAAACCATTACATCTAAGTACCCATAACGAAGGATTAAGACATAATTTAAATAACTTAAACAATAATCTCTCCCATTAAAGGGTTACATCATCATATCAAAAACAATCCCAGGTAATTTAACCTAAAATTTATTACATCAGTTTGCGGAATACATCATAAAATAAAATAAGTCTTTATCGTAATTCATTAAAATAAAATTCTCATAAGTCTTCAGCACTTGGACAATTTGCCCTTTCCTTTGCTAGTAGATGGCTCATTAACTTTCTCCACTTTAGCTGCAGTGTTAATTGTAAGAGTGATCAAACAAATGCTCATTGATATAGAAAGTAGTAATGATAACAACATGAGAATGAACAACGAAAGCTGAACAATAAAGAACTTGTTCTACGAATCAAAATAGAAAACAAGTTCAAACTTTAATATCTGAGGGTCTTAAGACCAAGAACTATGTCCCTGGTACTTAGGTATTATTACCCAACCTTAACAATCATTTAGACTATACGGACCCTTCTTAGCGTACTAAGGGGGATCATCCCTTTGTACCATGTATTGTGCACAAACATCTAAACATTACACGTACAAAATCCCCTGTGTTAGGGTTGTTCATCTCAGATTGAATTTAGAATTTCCGCTCTAAAGAAAGTTTAGCTCGGAACTAACTTATTAGTGTTTCTAGAATTTTAAAACACTATTCAATTATAGATTAATTCAATCAATAAGAGTTTGCTTACTACTTGAAGGTTTAATACAAGAATGTATAACTGAACAAGGCTATCAAAGTCAAAGATTGGATATCAATAATATATAATTGAATAAACATGATATATATGCAAAGTACTATATTCAAAGAATTAGAACAATCTTACTTGAAACAATGTATTAGAACAATATATGCCTCGAATAATAGTAAAGAAAGTGAAACTCGCTCGATGTAACGAATTAGGTTACAAGAGCTTGTACAAACATACACAAGATAGATTAGGCTTGCTCAATTTTTAGGAACTTGTACAATAATAATTTAAGAATGGAAACTCGCATTCAATATGAAAAGAATTAAGTTAGAAAGCTTGCTCAATTGTAAAGAGGTAAGGTTTAGAAACTTGCCTCATATGTAAGCTACACAAGTGTGAAATAATCTCCAATTACCCTACATACATTATTGAAATCGCAACAACAATTAGTTGTATGAATATTAGCTTTTAGGGGTTTAAACCTTCATTTAGGTCATAACCTTAACCTAACATCTAAACATGTTGGTTAACACCTTTAACGAATCTAAAATCCCACTATAAACCACATAAACCTTATCATTTATATTTAACTCTTAAAAGCATTCCATTTGGTTCATAATTAAATAACCACTTAAAAATCTTTACATTTTATATTACATCATGTCAAATTCTGTTATTATAGTTTCTATTATGTTTTAACATCATTAACATGCTTGCTTAACCAACATAAGTCCATTACTCATGACCTACAAATAAGCAGACTTCACTGTCTCAGACCAGGGTATGGTGCAGCTACGCCATACTTAAGCACGACCCCAAGTAGCAATGCTATTGCTTTTTTTTTTTGACTTTAAAGATAATTTGCTACCGGTGCACGTGATGTAACTTAAACGCAAAGACAGCAGCTTTTCCGTTTTTTAGCCCAACTAACACGAATTTTACCCTCAAAACAGTGAAATTAGCACATCCAATTGATATAAAACTAACACAAACATGTTTCCTCACATATTCATCGACTTAGAACAATTAAACATCAAATTAAACTAATTTAATTCCTTAAATTTCATGTTTTCATATAAAAACTCAATTTTTGACACCTTTAGCGAATTCGATCACCATGAATTCGTTTCTTAACCAATTGACACGATTCGAACTACGTCGCTTTCGTTTCTTAACCTATTAACATAATCCGATAACAAATTACAGATTATAACACATATAGAGCATCAAATTTTGTACTTTCTAATGCCATATCATATGAACATATCACTGCTATTTCAATTCCCTCGTACAATCCAATTTTACGTGTTTGGTTATTCCAATAACACTCAAATATAATGACTAACAAATTCTACCAAACTATATGTACACATACGTATATATAATCATCCAACATGACTAAATAGTTTATAGAAAATTTTCACAGAGAACTCAAAACATAAAAATTAGAACTACAATATATCTTAATCCTTGTTTATTGAAGCAATTGATATGTAGTGGCTTCAATTTCTTCCACAACAAAACCCTCAATCTCCCAGCAATTCTCTCAGTGTTTTTCTCTTTTCTTCCAAGCTCTCTCTCTCTCTCTCTCTCTCTCTCTCTGCTCTTCAGCCTTAGGAGAAAAATAAGACGTAAAAGAAAAGAAATAAACTGATATGGCTTAACTCTCCCACATTCTCTTTCAGTTAAAAAAATAATGTGCCTTCATCAGTTAAGTTAGACCAAAGGACACAAGGCCTTGTTTGGCCATACACCCATTCCCCTAACTAGATTTTTTTTATATTATTATATTATATAGTTTCATGTGTCACACCTTTAGTTAATTTAAATAATTTATAATAACAATAATTAACAATAATTATAATCTCATTATAATTATACTTATAATTAATAAATAATTATATATTTAATTTATTAATAAATTAGAAACATCACTTTATTTAATTTATTTATTTTCTGTAATATTAAACAATTCATTTAATTTAATTATTTTCTTAAATATTAAGCAATTGATTTAATTTAATTATTTCCTTAAATTAAATCCTTCAGATAAAATTATCATTATTCAATTTAATTAACATTAATTAATTTAGTTACTAAATTAATTCACCACAATACATCAAATATTTATTTTCCTCAATAAATAAATTATTTAAAATATTTATTTAATTCAATAAATATTTAAATTAAATTACAAATTTCTCGATCTTTACAATTTATGATGGTCGATGATTAGAATGTCGTGAATTAAGTAATAACTTGAATGAATGGGATAATAATTGCTAAGTTAGCTTGTAAGTATTATTAGCTTGCTTTATTGGAAATCCTAGGGTTTTTTGCGCGTATTCGGTGTGTTGATCTAGTCATGATTTAGTTTGAACTGAGAGAATTTGAGGCTTAGGAAGGATAGGAAGAACCTATATGGCTTACTTTTACTTAGTTTTTCGGAAATTCTTAAAAAAAATATATATGAAAAAAGTAAAAAAAAAAGTAGAATAAACTTGATTAGTTATCTTTGTGACCTCTGTTACTCGAACAAGTAAAACCTTAGGAGTGTCTCTACACTTAGTGCGCTAAGGTCGACTAACTTGGGAGTCATTGGTCGAAATTGGCTTGGAAGTCATTGGTTCAAAGTTTGTTACATGGGTAACTTTGAAAAGTCTAATAAAAATTAACATTGCACAAGTCAAGCAAAAAAAACAAAAAAAATGACATGGAACGTAAGATGCACTCATTATATAATAAAAAAACAATAATTTTTTTTGAAATACGAGGCATATAAGTTATAGAAGTATATTAAAGCTATATATGTGATTATCTTTCATTGAGCCTTATGATTCATGAGTTTAGCTGAGTTATGATCGGATTGGCATGTTGGAACACACAAACACAAACATTGTGGGTTAAGAATAAAGTAAGTTGGTGGTATTTTGAGTTTTAACTAATGCACGAGTTTGAAAGTGTATTTGAGTTTTGTTTAAGGATCTTTGAGGCTATCTCTGGTTATTTGTGTTGATTCATGCTCGAGTTAGTTTAGTAGATGTTTAGTTGCATTCTTTATGTTTATTCATTTGTTTTTTAAGGACAAGCAATTTCTTATGTTTTGGGGTATTTGATGAGTAAGAAATATACCCATGAATCATATACTTTTGGACTTGATATTATGCTTGATGTGACAACCCAAAAAATATAATAGTTATGTTAATTATGATGTAAGGATTATTATTTAATAAAATGAATTTTTATTAATAATTTGTCATGTTATGTGTTTATTAGTCGTTCTATAACCTTGGATGATTATAAAATGAGAGGATTCTGGCTATGTACTAGAATAAATGCGTAAGAACTTTTAAGACAAAAATAAAAAAATTCTGAGGAAATAAATTTTTCTAAGAAAAAGACGAAATAGGCACTATTTATCTGATGAAACCTAAGGGTTTTGGGTTTGAATAACCTAAGTCGTGTAGAGAGATTGGTATATCGAAATGACATTCTGTTTCAAGATTTGACAAAAATATGTCGTAAAAAGTTATGTTATGCAATAAAAGATTTTCTTGAAAAACGTGCAGAAATCGGACGAAATAAAAATGACAAAAAAATTATTATGTACTTTTTGATCCTTTAACTATTTTTGGGAAAACGTTAAGGAAAACACTATTCATCAAAATAAGTTTTTCAATTTTTTGAATTTTTTAAGAACGCGTAAAAGAAAGAATGACGAGGAAAGACAGAATGTCCAATAAAATTTGGAAACCGATAAACGCAGTTTTTCAATTGTGTAATAATTAAAGAGATTTAATTAATAAGAATATAGTATAATATGAATTATTATACGAGTATAGTACGAGGAGAATAAGTGTATAATACGAATTATTATACGGTAAGAATATGAGAAGACAAAGTCAAGATGGGTTATTAAGCCATTAGGCTTTGACTTTGGTAAGCCCAATAAGGTAATTGTGACACCCCAAATTCGGACACTTCAATCCCACATATTTGGTGTTCACTCTACAATTAAATCATAACTAACTACCCATAAACAAAGGATATAATTAAACTCAAAAATTTAAACAATAAATCTTCCATTGAAGGGTTACATAATCTCAAATAAATCCTAGGTCATATAACCTTTTATTATTACAATCATCAGCGGAATATTAAAACATAATCAAAATCAAATCTATTACATAAACTTCATAAATGAATGGTAAATTAAACGTCTTCTAATCAAACACTTTTCCCTTGCCCTTGCTTATAGAAAGCTCTTCAAACTTCTTAACTTCATCTGCATTATTTTGTGCAAGAGTGAGCAAACAATTGCCCACAAGAATGATAATATACAATAACATTCTATGAATGACAATTAACTGAGCTTTCAATGGTAAAGTACTCTTACAGGAACAATAAACTTTAATTCAAAAGCTACGAGTTCAAAGGAATAATGAACGTTTAAGTTAACAACAGATATCAACATCAAAAGAATACACTGGGGGTCACAAGACCACGAATTATGCTCTAGGATGTCAAGTATTTCTAATTTAACCTTTAACAATCTAAAAGAACATAATCATCATCTATGTCCTAGGTTAACAAGTGTTTCTACTGTAACCTTTAACAGTCTAAACGACTATGTGGACCATAATCTCGTACTCCAGGTGATCAGCCCTTTGTACTATGTATTGCGCAAACATTTTAACGCCATTGTGTAGCTCTAAAATAATCCCCTGATATAGGGTTGTTCATCTTAGCTTAGATTATCAGGTTCCGTAACAAAGGAAGATTGGTTTGGAATTAACTTCAAAGGAATTCTAAATCTTTAGAACGCTCCTCAACCAAGTACTTGTTGAATCAAGTAGGGATCAATAACTATTCAAGAGTTTGATTTCAAATGAATTATGTCAATGTATCAATAAGAGATAGGTTATCAATGGTTTATCAGCTGAACAAATATTAGTCATCGATTATACATTCTTAAAACTATACAGATTCATAAGCAAACCAAAGGAAGTTTTGTTTGAATTGACTTTAGGGGTAATTTAGAGTTTAGAACATTCATCAACTAAGGATTAGTTGAATTAATAAATAATCGCTAGTCAACTAAGAGTTCGGTACAACAATGTAAGATAGTGCAATGACATTGGTGATCAGATATTGAACAACGATTAATTTTAGCTGAACAAATTTTTTTCAACAAGATCAAGCTTTCCAATAATAGTACAAACTTTGAATAAACAAAACAACCTTGCATGAAATGAAGGAGTAAAGATTAATTAACTAGCTCAAGGAAAAGCGTAGTTTAGAAATTTACTCAATAATAATTCAGAGTTAAAGAATACTCATAACAATAACCAGTTATGAACAAGAACTTGCATAATGAAAGATTAAAGTTAGAGAACTTGCTCAATTGAATAATAACTTCAAGAACTTGCATAACATAAAAGTAAGGTTAGAAAAATTTGGTAACAATAATAGCTTAACTACTCAATAAGATATTAGAGATAGAGAACTTGCATAAGTATAACATGACAGTGAAAGTAAACCTTGTTGAATAATAAAGTAGCAAAGGTTAGGAAACTTGCCTCTTGTGTAAGCTATACAATTACAACTCACATACTCCAATATCCTACACATACAATTAGGATTATCACATCAATTAGCTACATACACATTATCCTCATAGATTCAATTCTAATCTTAGTTAAGTTATAACCTTTAGCTTAAGGTTTAACCATATTAATCAATCACATAACACGAATCTGAAAACTCACTAACATATAACATAAGACTTTTAGCATCCAAATCACATTCTCAACTCTTACAATGTTGAGTTTCAATCTATTATAACTTATTAATCAATACTATATTTCTTCTTAGTCAAACTCGAAGATCATTCAAGTATTTAAGTCTTCCTAGGACTCCTTATTGGTTTTATATTAATCACATTCCATATCTTATAATGTTCATTTTACTTTAATTAAAACACTTTTTAAGTTCATTAACACTTGTCACGACGTTTCGACGTTCATTCGTCGCACACCCGATTTGTCTCGCTTGTGTGCACTTAGTATGCTTATACAACTTATCTAATACATCATGTATTAATGTTAAGCACCATTATATTTACTAATATTCATGTTTTATAACTTAGAATAACATCTTTTATCGTCAGAAGCACTACACATGCATATGTGCATGCCCGACGCCCTCCGATTTCCTCTAAATACACATCAGTCCTAAAGATGGTCATTTTTACCCTTGTTACCGACCTCACATAGAAAAACTTAAAGAATTAAAGTTGTAGTTCTACTCGTTAACTTTTCTAATCATCCTGAATCGCCTCAATCGGAGTTCGTACGAAAAGGTTATGACCGTTTTACCAAAGGATATCAAAATAGTCGCATCTGGCACTACATGAGCGCAGCTGCGCCCAAATAAGCATTGGGACCAGTGCAGCTGCGCCCCATAGTGTAGCTACACCCCAAGAGACTTAGGGCACAACGCTGCTGCACCTAATAGCAGAACCAGAATAACCAGTTTACTGTTCTTGCAATTTTTGACCCTTTTCTCCTACTAATCTTCATAACTTAAGCTATACACATCCAAATTAGTCCGTTTTCGATTCTATGGATTCGTAATGCATAGAACTACAACATACCAAAGAATCAATAATTTACAAAAAATATTAACTAACCCAAATCTTGACCTAAAACTCATGTTTATACTAAATTTTTATATTTTAACATGTTTAGCGAATTCATTCACTACGAATTCGTTTCTTAACCAAATCGATTCATTCAACTTGCGTTATTTTTGTTTTTGAATGTATTATCACAAATGATCATCAATTTATAGTTTACTGTATGAATTGAACATCAATTTTTGACTTAAAGTAAACCATTTTACACATATTCAACCAAAACCAATTCCTTCTTCTCAATCATGACTACTCATGAATTTGATACACCAAAATCATTTGTAAACTACATATAATAGATTATAATCATCAACTAACATATATAGTTCATATCTCATCAAATTATACAAGAAAAATCAAAGTTTCTATGAAAAAAAACTCAAGAACATATAAACTAAGAATATAACCCAAATATTCATTAAAAACATGTTTCATATGAATTTGATTTCTAAAAATCATTTCTAGATGAAAATTATCAGATTATAAACATTTGAAAACATATATATAACATGTATTTAGCAACTCATCCAACTAAATTTCCAATTTTAAAGGATAACTCAAGAACACCCAAACTAAGAAAAAAACTAGGTTATTTACCTCTTGTGTGACGCCCCTAAAATAAGTATATATCACCCATCTTGAGTCACCAAATGCATGGTACAAAATTCAAATACAACTAACTTAATAATACAACTATCATGTAAAATACGACAAAATATAAACTGAGAGTTTTAATACGAATATTGTCTTCTAGACAGTATTCAACTCAAATGGAGTCCTCAATACATTTATTATCACACTATTTCATAGAATAGTGAGGACTACTAATGCTATCATCTGGACCATCACTCGCTCCCCACTAGTCCCAAATTCGCTCTCATTTCCTGAAGAGAACAATGAAAGGAAAAGGGTGAGCTCAACTAGCCCAGTAAGAAATATTATGACTAAGATAATGCAGAATAATTTATCGTTAGCCTTCAATAGTATAACAATTGATAGAATATAATAGACAACATGTTTAACTGCAACAGAACAAACAATCCATTAGAAGAGTCAAGTAGAGTATAAAATATACTATCTTCTATGATTTAAAAAAGGTTTTTCATCACTTTTATCACTGAGACTCAGCTTAATAAATAATCTACATCATCGAATCACCCCTGCACTACGGCCAAGGATATTCTTTAGTATCACAACCACAAATTATCCATGCACTACAGGCAAAGGATATTCGTGTATTCATCAATGGTCATGATCATGCCAACAAATGTCCATCAATGCACTACGGGCCAATGAGGACTTTTACCACATCATTTGTAACATTACGGTCATGATTATACCGAATAATCTCTGGTCATAATCATACCAAGTCTATCTATGCACTACAGGCCACAGATAACTTTCAACATAATATAAATATGAGGATGATGACAATGATATAAGAATTCAATAAAACAAGTTCAAGGATAAATTTTTAAAGATTTATAATTTAATTTATCCAGAAATCAATAACGTCCAAATTGTCAATACGACATGATCTCGCTTTGGGAGTAGAATTCAAGAATAATATTATACCAAAAATAATTTGGACCGAAAACGAATCAATTTTTATCATGAATAGTACCCCAGGTGAATAGTACTTGAGTGAATAGTACCCCGTGAATAGTACTTAGGGAATAGTAACCCCGTGAATAGTACTCCGGCGTGAAAAAGTTAAAACTTATCAAGAATGCTCAGAATAATATTTTCATGAAAAGATACTGGATGAAGTGTAAATATCAAGGATATTCTACTAATTTCATGAAGTTTAGAAGCCAAAACTTTAACCAAATGAGTATAGAATTCAAAATCTGAAACGAAATAATATTACTTACATACTACAGAGTATGGAAGAAAATATTATTTTAAGCGAATATTGAACAAAAATAACATCCCTTACCTTAAAAAGAAGAGTATTCTAACTGGTATAGCGGGGATATTCTTGAAGAAAACTTGAACTGTTTTCTATGCTCAAAGCTTCCTTAAACTCTAAAGAAATGCGCTCAATATTATAAAGAAGAATTCTCTGATTCTGGTGTAATTTTCAATTCTAACTAAGCATCCTATTTATAGGAGAATGGAAAGGATACTATTTAAAAAATTTAATCACGGGTGAACAATACTTTCTATTTTTTTCTTTCCTTCTGACGGACGAAACATGAACTGGAAGGTCACGTATTAATTGGCAGACCTCAGATTTCAAGATTCCTTGCAATCTATATATATATATATATATATATATATATATATATATATATATATATATATATTATAATCATACATTATGTAACCATCCACCACATTATACAACTTTCCTCCCGACAATGCAAATTCCCCCCTCCCCCACACAAGATATCAACATCACTAGTGGCCCCATCTTTTAATATAGATACTAAATAACTTTCTACCGATTATTTTGAAAAATAGGTAAATGGGTGGGGGGGGGTCCATAAATACAACAAATACTTCATAAAAATCTCCTCAATATTTTTCACAAAATTTATCATCATTATTATAATTTGCAATATTTAACAACCAGGTCATTCCTAGGAAAGAGGGAACTTTCCAATAAGGATTTCTCCCTATTAGCACGCAATTAGGTGACCAAACCTCTCCTTGAAAGAACTTCTAGACATCATCAATATTGCAAATAATAATATTAATAACTTTGTCGTCTCAATTATATATTTACTAATATATAAAATATCGACAATAATTGAATCGAATAACGTGAGATACTATGCAGCAATTACAGTAGCAATAATTGAACAAAACTGAGTGACTTCTCACGTAAGCATCAATAATCAATATCGTGTGCTACTATGCACCCACGCGTATTACGGTAGTTTTAACACCGGGTGTTTCAATAGTTATCGGTAAAACTTTCGCCGTTATTTTTATAAAAAATATTTTTGTCATTTTCTCAATCCGACAATAATTCCGTTGTGGGGTCCACCAATAATTGTGCCGTCGTATGAATATTCCTTGTTAAAATGAATATTCCCTGACCAATCGAATATAATATAACAACTTGCGTACTTTGCAAAATTTATAAATATTACCCACAACTATAACATTATATTAAATTCACTCCATAATATTCAAAAATAATATTTATAGAAAATTCATCTAGTAGCTTTCTCGGCTTAGCTGGTTATTATCGGAGATTTGTAGAAGGGTTTTCTCGAATTGCTACTCCATTAACTCAGCTGACTCGAAAAGATACAAAATTCGGTTGCAGCGAGGAATGTGAGAAGAGTTTTCAAGAACTCAAGAGGAGACTCATTTCAGCACATGTTCTGACAATACCATCTGGCTCGGAGGGATTTGTCATCTACAGTGATACTTCAGGTAAAGGGTTAGGATTTGTTCTCATGCAACATGGGAAAGTCATAGCCTATGCCTCTCGACAACTCAAAGAATATGAGAGGAATTATCCTACTCATAATCTAGAGTTGGCAACAGTTGTCTTCGCACTTAAAATTTGGAGGCAGTACTTGTATGGGGAGAAAGTGGAGATCTTTACGGATCATAAAAGCCTTAAATATTTCTTTACCCAAAAGGAACTCAACATGCGGCAACGACGTTGGCTTGAACTATTGAAAGATTATGATTATACCATCCAAAACCATCCTGGAAAAGCGAACGTAGTAGCTGACGCATTGAGTAGAAGATCATATGCGGGTACGAGTGTAATATTGTCAACGCAAAGGCCCATTTTGTATGACTTGCAAAGGATGGAGATAGATTTAAAGACTTCAGGGACCCATGTGATGATGACAAACATACGAGTAGAACCAACTTTAATCGATAAAGTTAAAGTTGCTCAAGTTAAAGACCTAGAGCTGATGCGTATGAGGAAGAAAGTTCAAAAAGGTGCTATCCCGGAAGCAATAATCGATGAAGAAGGGATACTTCGAGTCAACTCCAGGCTTTGTGTTCCTAACGATTCTGACCTGAAGAATAAAATCATGATGGAGGCGCACAACACACCGTTTGCAATCCATCTTGGGAGTACCAAAATGTATCGTGATTTTCGACATACATTTTGGTGGAGTAATATGAAGAGAGAGAGATAGTGAGGTTTATCTCAAGGTGTCTAACTTGTCAACGAGTCAAGGCAGAGCATCAATTGCCAAAAGGTCCATTGCAACCACTTGAAATTCCAGAATGGAAGTAGGAGCACATTACCATGGATTTCGTTACTGGTCTTCCTAAGGTTTCTAAAGGCATAGATGCAATTTGGGTCATTATTGATAGATTGACCAAGTCTGCTTATTTCTTATCTATACGAGAAACTTATACACTTGAACGTCTTGCTCGTATGTACATAAACGAGATTGTAAGATTTCATGGTATGCTAGTATCCATAGTTTCTGATCGAGACCCAAGATTCACTTCAAGATTTTGGGTTAGTTTGCAAAAAGCTATGGGCACGGATTTACGATTTAGTTCGGCATATCATCCTCAAACGGACGGGCAGTCAGAGAGGACTATTCAAACTCTTGAAGATCTATTAAGACTCTGTGTCCTTGACTTCAGGGGAAGTTGGGACAAGTTCTTACCATTGGTAGAGTTTTCCTACAACAATAGTTATCAAGCAAGTATTGGCATGGCTCCATTTGAGGTGTTGTATGGAAGAAAGTGTCGTTATCCAGTATGCTGGGATGAGGTGGGTGAAGCAATGTTGTTGGGACCGGAGTTGGTGCGTATGACTACGAAAAAAATTCAAACGATCCAACAAAGTATAAAAATCTCGCAAGATCGACAAAAGAGTTATGCTGATCTCCATCGAAAGGACGTGGAATTCAATATTAGAGATCATGTTTTGTTACGTGTTGCTCCATGGAAAGGAGTTACGAGATTTGGAAAAAGAGGAAAGTTCAATCCTCGATTCATTGTCCCATTTTTAATCCTCGATCGAGTAGGAATTATGGCCTATAGACTCGCTTTACCGCCAAGTATGTCTCGTGTTCATAATATTTTTCACATATCCATGTTACGTAAATATGTGGAAGACCCAAACCACATTATTGAGTTAGACTCGGACGAAATAGCGGAAGATTTAACGTATGAAGAAGTTCCTGTTAAAATCTTGGATAAGAAGGAGCATATTTTACGCTCCAAGGTTATACCTCAAGTCAAAATTTTGTGGAGAAACCATGATGTTGAGGAAATGACCTGGGAGTTAGAATCAGAAATGAAATCAAGGTATCCTAACCTCTTCGTCATACCTGGTATGTACCCTAATTTCGAGGGCGAAATTTCATAAGAAGGGGAGGTTATAAGACCCCAACTTTTATATTATATTCTATTATGCATAGTATTTTGTATAGTAAAATCTTTTTATATAAAATAGAATACTTTTATAAAATTATTCTATAAATAGAATATATTATATTTTATTATGCATAGTATTGCATAGTGTTTTGCATAGTAAAAATCTTTTTATATAAAATAGAATACTTTTATAAAGTTATTCGTTTTATTAGATTATAAATAGAATATATTATATTTTATTTAAAAGATTTTTCTTTAAATATGGACCGTCCGATTAAAAGTAAATCAATCTGGACCGTTCATGAATTAGTTACTATGCAGTCCATTCTTCTATAAATAGAAGCTCATTCCTTCATTATTTCTTACGAATTCACTAAAACTCTAGAGAGAGAAACGATAGAGAGAGTTCTTCTTCTATAATCTTGAGCATATTTCTTTAGAGTTTAAGAATGCTTTGAGCGTCGTACAAGTATTTTTCGAGTATATCCTCGTCCTACCAGTCGGAATACTCTTCTTTCAAAGGTAAGGGATATTATTTGTTGTACTCGTAAGGAGTTTTATTTCTTTCGTATTCATGAAGAGAACTTCTGTTATTCCATTCTTTATTATTCTATTGGAATAACCTGTATACGCGGACTACCCTATACTTGGTAAAATTCTTCTGTTATTCCATTCTTTATTATTATGTTGGAATAACCTGTTTATGCGAAGTACTGCATACATGGTGAAATTCTTCTATTATTCAATTCTTTATTATTCTCGTCTACGAATATCCCGCTTGGTTCGCATTTATGTCCCGACTGGTTCCATTATTTATTATTCAGTTGGAATAACCTGTCTGTGCGATCTATCGCATGCATGGTGATTTCTGTTGTTATTCCATTCTTTATTATTCTGTTGGAATATCCTGTCGGTACAAATTTTGCCTGACCTGGTTTCGTTCTTTATTATTATGTTGGAATAACCTATCTGTGCGGTCTATCGCATGCATGGTGATTTTTGTTGTTATTCCATTCTTTATTATTTTGTCAGAATATCCTATCTGTGCGTTTACGCCGGACCTGGTTCCATTATTTATTATTCTGTTGGGAATAACCTGTCTGTGTAGTCTATCGCACGCATGGTGAATCCTTCTGTTATTCCATTCTTTATTATTCTGTTGGAATAACTTGTCTATGTGGATTACCACATGCATGGTGAATGATCCTTTATATTTCATTTCTTATTAAATTGTGGAAATGATCTGTTTACGTGGATTATGAAGAAAGTCATAATAAAAGCATTGAACTGATGAAAACATGGGTATATGTAGTATTAGTAAGTGTTATGATGAGTTATGTTGGTTATTATGTGAAAACATGAAAGTTTCTTAGAAATCACAAAGGGTATAAAAATCTGATTTTGGTAAAAATGGAATATAAAATTCAATTGACCGTATCTCCTATTATATTTCGAATTTTTGAGTGCGGTTAAGTTCTAGAGTTAGATCTATGAGTTTCCTAACTTATCCAAGTGGAATCACTAGAAAAGGAGTTGTAGATTTCTGTGTGAATTGATTTTAGCAAAGGAGTCAAAAATTGAAAAGTGCCAAAAAGCTACTGCCAGAAAATTTAAAAGGGCATTTTCGGCCACTTAAATTGTATGAAAAATTCCGGACTTTTGGGACATGAAAATATATGGTATGAAGTACCTACTGTCCAAAAATGAGCTAATTCCGACTTAAAATGAGCAAGTTATGACCATTTCAATATTTAGGTTTTTCCGATGAAAAACGCTATAACCGGAGTTCTATAACTCCGATGACCATGAAATTTAAACTGGAAGCTCACGTTAACATGTGTAAGGTCCTGCCAAGATTTGGGAATTTCTGGAGTTAAACTTGAGATAGCTAATTTCTTAAGGAATTAATTAGAAATTAATTTTTGAAAAATAGTAAATGAATTTTAAAAATTCCGAGAAAAATATATGTTTAATATGGGACTATATTCTGCTAAATCCTAGAAAAGAATAATTTTTGGGACTGATTTGGTATTTTTCATGAAAATAGTTTAGTTACAAACATAAGAGTTAAATATGTTATGTGAAGTTGAAGAATTGGTAAATAGGATTTTAGGGCTTGAAAATCCTATATAAGGTATATGCAAATTTTTTTATGAGGGATTTGATCATTGATGATGAAATCTTATGAGTATGACATTTTTGAATGATTAAATGCATTATTTGATAAAGTGTAAACAATTGAAATAAATTATTTATAAGTTTAAGAACTGACTAAAATATTATTATAATATTAATGACATTAGATTATGAGATTATTAAGTGATTGATAACATTTGGTTATTATTTAACGCTGGATAAAGTGTATTATAAAAGTTTAATATTTATCCTTTATCTCATTTGATTGATTCTTTATGTCATTGTCATCATCCTCATGCTTACATTATGTTGAAAGTCATCTGTGGCCAGTAGTGCATAGATGGACTTGGTATGATTATGACCAGGGATTATTCTAAGATAATCATGGTAGTAATGTTACAAATGATGTGGAAAAAGTCCTCATTGGCCGTAGTAGTGCATTGATGGACGCTTTTTGGTATGATTATGACTATGGATTCTCTTCACCAAGGGTGCAAAAGATGAATTGTTTTATGGCATGATCAGGACCGTTGATGAAAACACGATTATCTTTGGCCCGTAGTGCATGGATAATTCATGGTCGTGATACTAAAGAATATCCTTGGCCTCTAGTGCAGAGATGATTCAATGATGTGGATTAATTATTGAGCTGAGTCTCAGCAATGAAATATTAATTCATGGATGTGATAATAATGAATATCTTTGGTCGTAGTGCAAAGATGATTTAATTAGTATGATTATGAGCAGAAATTGTGATTTGGTATAACTATGATTTTTGATGTTTCAGATAAAGATAGGTGATGAAAATTATCTTCGTCCTGTGTGCGAAGAGGAATTTAGAACTACGATTGTGATTACGAGTTATTCATATGATTGTGGACAGGTATTGTTGATTGATGTTACAGAGATAAAACATTATCGGTGGATTTAACATAGAGAATATAATAGATCTGATGGTCTATTTGACTCTTCTAATGGATTGCTTGTTCCGCTGCAACTATGGTTGAAAAGTTTCATCGTCTACCATATGTTCTAAATCTCTGATTTATTACTGATGAAGGCTATTGATGATGTAAATTATCTTTAGTCACGATATTCTTTATTGGGCTAGTTGTGCTCACCCTTTTTGCTTCACAATTTTTTTCAGGTAATAAGAGTGTAGCTGGGTCCAGCGGGGATAACAGGGGAATAGAACGGTGGTCTATAGCTGTTGAGGTTCTCCCTAAATAGTATGAAAATAATTTTATTGAGAACTTTAGATAAGTGTGTCATATTGTATATGTCATTTTATATTTAATTTTGGTGAACCGAATAGGGTGAGGTGAACCCAACTTTGGAAGGGTGTTTTGCCACTATTATATAAGATGTCTAATGACATACAATCTCGTGTTATCATAAGACAGGGTTGTGCACATCCACTTGTTGAGTATATCTACGAGCACTACCTATATGATCTTGGAGTTTATTTGAAATATAATTTTTACTTGGAGACAGTGGAGATAATTATATGTTAAGAGAAGACTCACAATTGCAAAGAAGATGATAGTAATCATCTCGTTTTTCTTTGGGGTCTATTGAGTCAACCAAGGATAATTCTGTGGACATATAATATTTATCATAACCTAGACGCATGGCCTCCCATGTATGAAGGTTTCATTAAGCACTTTCCAAAGATTTTAATTCCTAAAACAGTTTTTGACTATACTTTTATGTAAAGTATCATTGTAAGGTTGTGGTCGAGGTACTATGAGAGTTACATACATTTGTATTAAAACTCACAGTTAACTGTGGTCGTATTCTATACGATAGTTCAACAGTTGTATAAATGAAGTTTGTATTTGATTTTTATAATGTGATATCTAGCGACTCAGAATGGGTCGTGTATACCTATTTCACTACACCAAAAATGACCTCTAGTGAAGGACAAATCCTTCACTAGAGGCCCTATATCACTCTTAAGTGATTTATTGCGAAGGAATATTTCCTTCACACGAGTGCTCGCATTAGACCTCCTCACAATTGGGTATCCTTCGCTAAGTAGTAACTAAATATTTTTTGTGAAGAATATATTGTGAATAACTTTTTTATTCACAAATTGTATTTAGTAATGGAATATTGTTATTTAGTGAAGGATTGGTTTCCTTCACAAATAATATTTTAAGAAGGACTATTTAAAATTAGTGAATAACTTTATTCCCTTACAAATAATATATTGTGAAGAACAAATTTATTTAACGAAAGAATATTTTCCTTCACTAACTATAAATTAAGAATCTTTCTTCAATTTAGTGAGAGAAAAATTCCTTCACAAATTATAAATTTGTAAATAAAAAATTAATTGCTAAATAATCAAAATTCATTGAAAATTATAATTGATTTTCAAATCAGTGATTTTTTATTATTATTATTATTATTATTATTATTATTAATCCTTATAAGAAATATTAAATTTATTTTTCAACTAAATATAAATATTGTCATACTTGTTTCAAATCAATTGATAAGTTAATCCATAAAGAGCTAATACAATCAATACTTCACATATAAATAGATAATACCGAGTCACAATAACTACAAAATTTGTTATTGTATCTTGGCCTCCCAAAGACCATAGTACCTACAAAATTATTAACTAACATAAGAAGTGAATATGACATGAGCCACTTTCTCTTTTTCCCAGTAGTTCTTGAGGTTGATGGTGCTGAACTTGGGATGGTCAAGTAGTACTTGAGGTTACTGCGGCAGGAAGTGAAGATGACATGAGCCACTTTCTCTTTTGCCCAGTTTAAATTTTTGAAGCCTTGAATGAACAAACAAAACCAAATCAATAGACCAACCAAGATATTTGAATCTATGATGTCACTGGTGATATATTGTAATTTTTTAGAATCAATGAGTTAATTGCTTCTCCTCGACATTAGCAAAACCCCAAGAGTTTAATTATTATGTAAACATTCACAGAGCTCAGAAAAGTTTGAAGTTCATGAATGATCTAAATGAACTGTACATATTCAATTCACACATGCTCCAACATATACCGGACTTGACTCGGCTAAGACACAAAAAATTCTGAATTATTTGGATTTTCTATAAAACGGTAACTAGAAAATAGGAAAAAGATCTCGTTACTAATCTCATTCTTTTAATCATGACCTTGAGTCCTATTCATTGTGGCCAAATCATGGAGACAGTCCAAAAACATGCAACTACTATGGTGGCGATAACAAAGAGAGTGAGCCCATCAACTTACGTTACAACTACTAATACACGTAGCTGATTCTTCCATGCAGAAGTTTTCAGAAAATAAAGATTGTTAATAGACAACCAGATTTGGGACATTGATGGTTCAAATAAACAAATATGTATTAAAGGGGAAACTAAAAGTCTTAAGAATCATTTGTTTAACGGTGACACTCGCATAAAATTAGAAATTTCAAATTAGTAATACACAACAGTATACCTGGGCCATCATCACTTTCACCAAGATCTCCCAGAAGAAATACATCCAAGTCCTGCTCAGTGGCTGATAAGGATACACTCTTACTTTTCTGGCTTACTCCCCCAACTTCTGTTTTAGAATCTGTTCCAACTCTTGAACTCTCCTTCACGTCATCTTTCATTTCTTCCGCAGACTTCTTCTTAGCATCTTCCATGTATCGCTTTTCATACCTAAGCAATCAGAAATATATCAAATATCTAGCTAACAAATACAAACTCAACTGCAGAAAAGACATAAAAATTGATGAATGGATATCCTGTCTATAACTTATATAATAAAAATTTTGTACTTGGAAACATCAACATGAAGAAAAAGGGCACAGCCTCATGACTGTTAACTTAAATAAAATATATGAAACATCTATGAATGCAAGCCTGAACTGCGTAGCAATATATGAAATCATCCACTAAGAAGGACAAAATTACTCACGGAGCCACATAACAATTAACTAAAATAAAATATATCCTCCAGAACTTCCTTTCTTTCATCACTCGCAGGCATAACTCGTGAGTTGCTGATACCAGATGTCAATTATATATGATTTGTCCATCATAATTCATACGTTTGAATTATATCTTAAATTTCTTGAGAGATTTGATGTGAACAAAGCCCCTAAGCCATGATGAATACATAAAAATGCATTCAATGGCAAGTTCTGCAAAAAAAACATTTAAACTTACAGTTCTGAGTGTTATAGCTTTCCGGAAGAACATAGAATAGTAGAGGATCCAGCAGTTCTGGTCAGTGGAACAACTCTTGGGCAAATTTTCAACGAATACTTGGACAAAATCAAATGGCTATAAGATCAAATCTAATCAAACGGCTATAAGATCAAATCAAACTACAATTATTCATGAAACCAAACAAAAGAATTACCAGGTTGTATTAGAATAGCTATGAATTTCTAAATCAAAAGTCATATTTAGCTACTTTGCCATCCCAAAAAAAGACCATGTGAAAATAATGAATGGAAAAAGAAACAGGAGTGAAGTAAATAGCATACATGCTGTTTCTCGGTAGATTCATGGCAACCAAATTTTTGAAAACTTCTTCTCTCTCCTTTTTGTGGAAAACAAGGAGGTCATTACATCCGTCCATGCTAAAAATCTCAATATTAACAGGCCGCAGCTGGTAATCATGTTTCAAAATCTCATGGACACTATTAAGCTTCCACATGCGCCAGAGATGAGGTACATTACCACTAGTATGTATCTTTTCCTTTCCCCATGCACCACCATTATAGGCACATGCCCTTCCACCAACATATGACTTCATGGAAGCACCCAATGATGAAGTGGACTTGGAAAGAGAATCCATACTGCAAGAAAAATCTTTCTTTACACCTAAAGCCTGACAATAACAGAGAGTTCATCTTCGCCCTCTTTTTCACATAAGCACCCAGACTCATCTATGTAAAAATTCTCGATAACATACAAACAGAGCTCTCCAATCAGAAATATACCATCATGTTTATCAAGACCTACAACCCTTTCACAATTATATCAATACTTTATCTTCTCAAGAGGCTCCAGATAAGGTCTAATTAGATATTCACCATTGTCATTCAGCTCCATATCAATTTTTTCCTCTGCCGCTTTCACGTCCTTAATCTTCACCGATATTGACTGTCCTGGAGATTCTAGATCAGATTTTCCTTGCACGCTCTCTGCTTTAGGGATGTCTAATGCACTGGACTTGACACTAAATTCAGCAGCAGACTGAAGGCTTGCATCATATATACTGCTGTCATGATCATCGTTCCTACTAGAAGCTATATCTCTCACATCATCTGATTCTTTAAAAATTGATTCATCATACAGCTCGCCATCAAAAGATTCATTGTTTGCATAGTCAGTAAGAACATTGAAGAAGGAATCAGATTCAACATCAGAAGCACTTGGGTCATTCTCAGTTTTATCTTTGATAACTCCAATTCAACTATTTCAAATTGCCCATTCAGAACATTTTGTATTGTATCGATCTTTTGTTTGCACCACTCAAGTTTTTTGCACATTCGGTATGGACCCTCGATGGGACAAAGCTGCCACTCAGGATCTTCATCCGTCAAAGATTTACGTGTTGGAAATATTCCTCGCTCATGTACAAGTTCTTGGAAATGTGTTTGCCACTCACTTTCAGCATGTAGTACCCATCCATATTTATCTTGACGAACAACTCTCAGTTCAGTAGACACTGCATCACGAACCAATTCAAGTGCGATTCTCCGTTTATTTACCTACTCCCAGTGCCTTGAATCTATTTTTGAGGTGTCCTTCGATTTTCTACCCATTTCCCTTCTACGACGACCATCCATGTCATTTATTCTGACTCCAGGAAACTTTGCTGACCCAGCAATATACTGCACCCACATAATCTTGCCACACTGTTCCATTACTTTATTGACATCCTGTTCACAACTATGAAACCACTCAAAAAAAGCAGATAAATTCCAAGTCAAAAGTTTGTCAAAACCACCACGTAGAACATCCAGATGTGGCCCTTGGTTTGGCTTAGAGACCAATAATTCTTCAAGTGCAGCCCTGCGATGTACCAGAAGATACTTGAGAACATCAACTGACATGTTTTGAACATTCTGACAGAACAATGCATCTTGATGTTTCAGTTGCTATGTCAGCATTTTCAAGCTCTGAAATATGACTGAATGAATCTTTCGGTGCAGAAAAATCATCCATATCTCCATGAGATCCAGCTGAGGAGAATTCGTCATGGAACTTTGACAAATTTAGATCCTCAAAGGTATTATGGTTAATGGTTGTAGTAGGAGACAGAGCACTCAGCGTATTGTCCAGCTTCTTTGGTTCAGAAAAAGAAGCCTCGCATGCAGCAATCTGAGAAAAGATCTCAAGTGATTGCATGTCAAACAATGACATCCTCCTATACAGAAAGAGACTAAGTAAGTGATATCCTCGATTTGTTTGCATCTCTCTCACGTTCTGTGGATTCTGATGAAGTGCAGAAGCAAGTAATGTCAGTGCCATGTGCAACATATCCCTTGTTTCAAAAGCCTCAACAAGAGCTAGGACAACAGCCATCCCACCAACTGTTCCAATGCCATCACCAATAACACATTGATTACAGAAATAAAAATCACCATGAAGACGTCCAAAGCGTGGTATACCTGGGAAGGATAAAAGCTACTATCAAATCCAGAGTCATCTCTGTACTGTGAAAAAAATATAAGTAAAAATATTGGCAATATCATAAAAAGAATGAAACGTAGTGAAACAGAAGAATAAATAGAATTCTAAATAGAAGTTGTCCCCTTGTTAGGTAAAAGTACAAAGATAGAGTTACCTCCAATAGGAGAAGCAGCAGCAGATACTGGATCAACTAGATTGAGCATTGACATGGTTCCAGATTTTCGAAAAGCTTCAGTGCATGTTCCATCAAATGCAAAAATGAGCTTCTTCCCGCATAGCTGTAGCGAGAGGTTCCCTAGCCTTTCCATATCCCAAACAATTCCACTTCGATCAGCCTTCAAGTTACCTTGCTTTGTACAATTTTGTATTTAAAAATAATGTGCAGCTTTGTATTTAAAGTGGGAGTGCAACAACCCTAATCTTACTTTAAGTTGAATTCCTGTCTAAATATCTACATATATATATTGCAACTTGTAAAAATCATAACTAATGCACACAATCAAAACACTATATGACATTGTTTCAAACACTTAAAACGCATCAAGTCAGACGAAGTAAGTAACAATTATAACTCCAAAAATTGATGAAATGTTTGCATCAAATTCAAGATAAGTAAACTATAATCCTCCACGTAGGAAGTTGGTTAAGGAAAGGGAAGTGTGGAATTGAGAACTAAATCTCAAAACCTGTACAGGATGAAGTCCTAGGTCCTCACCATTCTTAACCAAAACACAAAGTCAGAAAAATGGACTACCATAAAACTGAATCTAAGGAAGGCACATCAACAGATTTATACTAACATAAGAACGTAAATACATCTACATTGGTTCATATAGCAGAAATTAGAAAGTGATGAAATTAAATTGTGTACCTTAACACTGAATCGGGAGAAACCAAATCAAGACCACCAACAGTTGGTTTCCGATACAATTGCAAAGGCACCGACTATGTCTGTTGCTGTAACTATTTCATGTATCCCATTGACACCCCTCCCTGCTCTAATCTCTCATCAGAAAATCTAATTCAAATACTCCCCAATTCCCGGCGCAGAACTAAGCGGGACACCCGACGCCGCTGCCAAAACAGTAGGAGAATGACAATAAATATATGGAAGTGGAATAGGGGTGATGGATCAAGGTTTCTGATCCATGGGAAAGAGAAGGTACTGAAGAGGAAGAGAGGGGAAATCTGAAGAGAAAGCAATGGTTTTGTTGATTGAATATACTATGAAGGACTCAATTTCAAACCGCCGTGAGTTTTTCAATTGACCGAGTTAACTCGTAATTAATTAAGAATTGACTCGGTCATTTTTTTAATTGAAAAGATGGCCTTTGCTGCTTTTATATATAAGAATTAAAAGGTTGCGCCATTTTTTTTTTCACAGCCAATATATGAAATTTTAAAATTTAATGTAATGTAAAATTATTTATTTTATAATTTATTAAAAATATAATTGATATTATAAGCTACTTAAAAAGTGTTATTAAAAGTAAATTTACTATTATAAAAAATTTAATCTATTTATACATAATACAATTTGTATTCACTATAATTCTAAAAAACTTATTTTAATAAAATAGTGATTAATTTTATCTCTTGCAAAAAATCTCTCACCAATAATATATAGTGAGTAATAATTTCTTCATTATTCTTTGCAAATCTTTATCAAAAATTGGAGCTAAACATCTTTCTATCATCTCAATTTTGCGAAAGAAAAAAATCTAAATTGTGAAGGATGTTTCTTTCATAATAACTATATTGTTACTAATTTTTTTTCCTTCATTGTCCCCTCGCTAAAAAGCTCCTCATGTGAAAGAATGAATTCCTTCACAAATTTTCCTTCACTACATCCCTATTTTGGTGTAGTGTTTTGGGGGCATCACAATGTTACTCTATTTAAATCATCTAATTTTAGTGACGAAAATATTGTCATATTTATGATTATTCTTTCGTTATGTTATTGTGTTTATCGTGACCAAAAATAAGAAAATAAATGACGACAAAATAATTCGTCACTTAATAATATATTTAACATGACAATTATGTCGTTGTCATTTCATATTTTAAATAATATTACAAAATAATTTGTCACCAAAGAGTTATTTTTTGGGACACATTTTTCAATGTCACTAATTGAATACTTATGGTGACGATACAACAAAAAGAGTTACTAATAGTGGCAAAATTAGTTGTTATGACTAAATGAATATATAATGTTTGATTTATATATAGTTTGTCACCAAAGAGTTAATTTCTGATGACACATTTTTCTCTATCACTAATTGAATACTTATGGTGACGATAGAACTCGTCACATAAAGAGCTATTAATAGTTACAAAAGTAAAAGGCATCACTAAATGATATATAATTGTGACGACATAACTTGTCACCAAATAGTTAATATTAGTGACAATATCAGTTGTCATAACTAAAAGAATATATATAATGACAATACTATTAATTCTAAAGTGTTAATAGTATTCGATACATAAATTATAATTTTCATTGACCAAATATTATTTGCCAATAAATGATTATAAATTGTGATGATGTGGTGGTCATATTAAGTTGTTTGACATACAAAATGTATTGTTACATTAACAATTTTCAATAAAAAAATATAATACATTTAGTGAACTTTTTAAATCAAATTTACACTGTATATAATATAAGAGATAAAAGGCAATAAAAATTTAAAATAAAAAGTAATTATCTTATAAAAAATAGTAGATTCATTGATTCAACAAAATACCCAACTAGCTAGGCAAGAAACAGTTGCTTAAATAATCTAAGTACCACAAAACCAATTTATATAATCCAAAAAGCTAAAATTCTAAAATCCATATCCTAAGAAAATGCTTAATTAAAACCTTCAACCTTGTGGTTATAGACCTTCCAGAAAAAACTCTATCTGCAAGTCAAAAAAACATATAGACATAAATTAGTCAAATAGTTTTCATTAGCTACCTTTTTACTTTTAATAGCAAATTTAACCAAACTGTAAGACAAAGAGATTATTTTATTAATAATAGATCTCTAATATTCTTAATATGTTTTCCAAAGATTGTAGAAGACATGGAAAGCCAAAATAAAACTTTTTTAAGTTAATTAATCACGACTACACATGGCATCTGTTGTTCAACAATTAGTTACTCAATTTTGCACGACTACACATGCCATCTGATGTTTCTTTAAACAGATGCATGCTCTTTGGAATTTTGCAGTTATGTTCTGATGTTTCCGAAACAGATGCATGTTGTTCAACAATTAGTTACTCAATTTTGCAGTTACCTAATCATGGAACTTTAATATTCATCTTTCTATAATAGAGCCTATGTATCTAACCAATAACAGGCTTGACCACTGTAACCACACACTAGCATTAACACAACACCCAAAAAAGCCTAACAATAGAAACCAGTAACCTTACCAACAACAGGAATTATAACTTTAGGAGGAATCACTCTTTGATCAAAGCTAAAGCAAACCACCAAATTAGACCAACTGAGTTTGTTTGAGCAATGTGGAAATAAATTGAACACCTTGTGTGCACTGCGATTAGACAAACTGAGTTTGTTTGCTACAACAATAATCCAAACAAAAAACTATAGCAGTATAAATAAAATTCATGTGTTGTCCTAAATGGAGGAAAATAAATAAGAAAATCTAATATTTGTAAGAATTCAACACATCACACACCAAATTCAAAATATTTAATAGAAAGTGAAGGAAACATTACCTAGAATAATTCTTTTATAGCAAATTTATGATGCAAGACAATTGAAAGAAAGGAGGTAAAAGAGAGATTATTATTGATTTAAAATAATTTTTTGGGAATGAAAAAAAAAGCCACATATAGATTCATCTTATACTATCATTACTTCAGATTTCATTATTCACTCATTTATAAAGTTGTTTTTAATATCAAAAATCTGCATTAACGAAAATTCAACCATGGAAAGCAACATTTGAAAGCTTAATTGATGTTTAAAAGTATTTATTACTTATATGATATTTTTCTCTAGTATATATTAATCTCATTAGCAGCCATAATTGCCATAAGTTTGTTGATATCTGCACCTTGATCAACCAATTGAGTTTTCAAATCAGACACTTAAGTCTCAAATTCAGCCATTTGTGTCTTAAGATTATTTACTTGAGAGTTAGACATTTGTATCTTTTGTTGTGTATCTTGAAATTCCTTTTGGACTTGTTGGGTAGCTAAATTAGATGCATTAAATCTTGCCGCTCAGCTAACCACATGAATTGATTCCTTGGTACCCGTGCTTGTTCCTCACAAACTGGTTCTTCTTGTGCCGGTCCTTCACTAGCCGAGGATGATGGTTGGCGGATCATGATGTAACCTTCACCACGCGGGTGGGACTGTGCTCCATCCCAAGCTATATACCTCTGAATAGTTGCATGGTCAATTATGGACAATGGTTGTTGAATTGGTTCATTAGGTTGCCACTGCACACCAGCCTTTCGGCATAAATCGGTAATTAGAAACCCGCAAGAGTTAGCACTTTGTGGTACTCCCGTGAAGCTCGATCAATAGATTCTTGAATACAATCCCCCACATCAACATTGTAGAAAGCAATTGTATTATTCACAAGATAGTGGTGGTGAACGATTCCATACAATAATCGGGCCCGTGCTTTAGTAACCTCAGTTAGATGGCTCGTGGGCATTAATCGAGCACAAATAAACGCATGCCATGCTTTTCCATATCGACTCAGTGCTGCTTGGGGAAAATTTACCTTTTCGTTCGTTCCAACTTTAATCGTCCATTTTGTTCCTGGTTTGCATAGCCGGGCAATCAACTCATCTAGCTTGGGCAACCCATCTTCATATCGGTCCTCTTGCGGCGTTTCCGACCCAAAATATTCATTGATAGCTTCAGCATGAAACGCTACCGGTTTTCCCCGAACCATGACAACATGATTGACATGTTCAGTTGCATTCGCGTAAAACTCCTTAACTATGTTGATTGCCGTTGGAAGCGGTTGCTCTATTAGTTGAAACCAATTGCGTTCTACAATTTGCAACGCCATATCCCCATCCAAATTCGCATTTGGCTTCAACCCTCGTTCTAGTACCAAATTTTTCTTGCCAATTGATGTGTGGAATTTCTCTGCGGCCCTCTCGCTCACAAATTTAGTATGATCATATGATGGGCGAGTCGAAGAGGTGGATGCCCTTTGTTGTTTGTGTGAAGACATGTTGCTTCCAATTTCGTTGGCACAAAGATTTGGGTCTGTATTTTTCTCGAACAGGTGGTTAGCGGAATGTGTGATTCCCCCAACTTTCTTCTTGATTTCACAATTTTCAGCTTTACCACTCAATATTGGATGTCACAACAAGAAATTCTTGTGAGGGATGAAGAGAATTATCATACCTTTTATAAGTTGGGTTTACCTTTTTGAAGAGAATTCCCAATTTGTATCACTTTGTGCAAGGCTAGTGTTAGATTTAGGATTGGGTTGTGATTCTTGAGTGGTGTAGTGTCAAGAGGTTTAGAATGGAGGAACTTTATATATAGATGATAGGATACTAACGTGGGTGGGAGTTGGGACTTGAAAGGGTTTAGTGGTTTTGGAATTTGGAAAGGAGAAGGAGAGTAAAGAAAAATTAATGTGGAGTTATGGGGAAGAGGAAGTGCAATAGAATTAGGAGAAGTGGAGAAGTGGTATTGATGTAATAGATAGGTGGAGAGGTAGAGTTATTCAATTCAACCATGCCTCTTTAGTTCTTTGAATTTCCATGCAATGGCCAATCGGTCTTAAGTCTGCAGCATCGGTATCAGTGATCGCCTCCGATGTTCCAATAGCTACTGATCCTATAGCTCGGTCATTAGGCCCTCCCTAGCGTAATCGTCGTTGTGTGTATGATATGTTGGTTGGGCAACATTATTGTATATTTGTCAACATTGGTTCCATTTATTATCGATGCTGCTCTGCTTTTTGTCGTGCCATTAGTTAACTTAAGCTAGACTTGAGAAATCGGTCATAAGATCTGGATCCTCAAGCGCAAATACGGACCTTTTTGTTCTTAAGGCTTATAATGTTGTTGCTCGATCGCACTTGCTTGGGGTTCCTGCAATTATAGAGATTTTTGTTACTCTCCAAGTATAAATTCTACTGACTAAGCTATAACTAAAAATTTAAAATTTATAAAGATGGAGTTTAGAGCTCAGGTTTGCCTCCCAAGTAGCGCTTGGTTTAATGTCGCTGGCAAGACAAATTCCTCATGTTTTATTGCGTGTCTGTGAGGGTAATATTGATGGTGTCCACATTTGCATCCTCGCCCCAGTAATGCTTTAATCTTTGACCGTTGACCTTGAAGGTTTCCAATGGGTTCTACTATACAGCTCCACGACACCATGTGGGAAAACCGTTTTTATGGTGAACGGTCCTGACCACCATGATTTAAGTTTTCCTGGAAATAACCTTAGTTTTGAATTGAACAGTAACACAGCTTGACCTGGCATGAACGTTCGGTGATTGATTTTCTGATCGTGCCATTTTTTCACCTTTTCCTTATATAATTCTCGCATTCTCGTAGCTTGTAATCAAATTCGCCAAGCTCATTTAGTCAGTAGTACTCTCTTTTCCCCACCGCCGCTTGATCGAAGTTCGCTTTTGAATAGCCCAGTACGCCTTGTGTTGTAGCTCAACCGGAAGATGACATGCCTTTCCATATAACAACTGGTAAGGTGACATGCCAATTGGAGTCTTATATGCGGTCCGGTATGCCCAAAGTGCATCATCTAATCGAAGCGACCAATCCTTACGATTTGGGTTGACTACTTTCTCCAATATTTTCTTGACTTCCCTGTTTGACACATCTGCTTGTCCATTAGTTTGAGGATGATAAGTCGTCGCTATTTTGTGGTTGACCCCATATTTTGCCAGTAGGGCTGTAAATGCTTTGTTGCAAAAATGACTTCCCTCATCACTTATTATGGCTCTCGGTGTTCCAAACCTTGTAAAGATATTTTTCTATAAAAATCTTAGGACCACTTTGGCATCGTTCGATGGTAGTGCATTGGCTTCTACCCATTTTGAGACGTAGTCCACCGCAAGTAAAATATATTGATTGTTGAGAGAAGAGGGGAATGGTCCCATGAAGTCAATGCCCCATACGTAGAAGATTTCAACCTCTAAAATTACTTGTAACGGCATCTCATTTCTTTTTGATATGTTACCCACTCTTTGACAGCGATCACATGTTTTGACAAATTGGTGAGCGTCTTTAAACAGGGTTGGCTAATAAAACCCTGATTGAAGCACTTTTGCTGCTTTTCTCGTACTACCATAATGCCCGCCATATACAGATGAGTGACATTCGTGCAAGATGTTCTTCACTTCGCTGTAAGGCACACATCTTCGGATCATCTTGTCTGCACACTATTTGAACAAGTACGGCTCATCCCACATATACCATTTGACATCGTGCAAAAATTTCTTTTTCTGCTGTCGAGTAAGATCAGGAGGTAGTATGTTACTGAAGAGATAATTGACGAAGTCTGCATACCATGGTATTTCGTTTGAATCCGAATAATCGCTTTCATCCGGAAGGTCTCGTTGATGACACCCTTATCCTCTTTCTCTTTGTCAAAATTTTCCAGCCTTGACAGATGATCAACAACTTGGTTCTCTATCCCCTTTCTATCCTTGATCTCTAAGTCAAATTCTTGTAGAAGGAGGATCCATCGGATAAGATGTGGTTTTGCATCTTTCTTTGCTATCAAATACCGAATGGCCGCATGATCCGTATAAACTATTACCCTTGTTCCGATCAAGTAGGCCCGAAATTTATCGAACGCGTACACCACTGCAAGTAATTCTTTTTCTGTTGTTGTGTAGTTCAATTAAGTTTTTGTGAGTGTTTCACTTACATAGTAAATGGCATGGAATATCTTATCTCGGCGTTGGCCCAACACAGCTCCGATTGCATAGTCACTTGCATCACACATTAATTCAAACGGCAAGATGCTCCATCCCGGGAGTGACGCGATAACTAATTTGAGTTAGCTTTTTCTTCAACAACTTGAAGGCCAACTTACACTCCTCATCGAACTTGAATACTGAATCCTTCTCCAGGAGGCTACACAATGGTTTTGCTATTTTAGAAAAATCTTGAATGAACCTCCTATAGAACCCTGCATGTCCTAGGAAGCTTCTAATACCCTTGATTGAACTTAGCGGAGGTAATTTCTCAATTGTTTCCAGCTTGGCTTTATCGACCTCCAATCCTTGTACCGAGACTTTATGTCCCAATATTATGCCTTCTTCCACCATAAAGTGGCATTTCTCCCAATTAAGCACCAGATTTGTGTCAGTGCATCTCTGTAAGACCATTATTAGATTTTCCAAGCACACGTTAAAATTATCCCCATAGACAGAGAAATCGTCCATGAAGACTTCCACGTTCTTTTCCACCATATCTGAGAAGATGGCCATCATGCACCGTTGGAAAGTGGCAGGTGTATTACACAGTCCGAATGACATTCTCCTGAATGAGAACGTGCCGTACGGACACGTAAATGTTATCTTTTCTTGATCCTCCAGAGCGATGACAATTTGATTATACCCTGAGTATCCATCCAATAAGCAATAGTATGCATGACCCACCAGTCTGTCTAGCATTTGATCGATGAAGGGCAAAGGGAAATGATCCTTGCGAGTTGCTTTATTCAATTTTCTGTAGTCCATGCAAACTCTCCATCCAGTCACTGTTCTTGTTGGAATCAGCTCATTGTTTTTCGTTTTGAACCACAGTCATACCTCCCTTTTCTAAGACACATTTCATTTCATCGGCTAACCCACTTCTTATCCGAAATTGGGTAGATGATACCTGCGTCAACCACTTCGAATTTCCTTCTTGACTACTTCTTTCATGATCGGATTGAGTAGTCTCATTGTTCATGACCGGTTTAGCATCATCCTCCATCAAAATTTTATGCATGCAAAATGATGGACTAATTCCTTTGATGTGCGCGATTGTCCATCCTATCGCCGATTTATGTTCCCGAAGCACTCGCAGTAACTTTTCTTCCTGCAATTCATTTAGTGCCGCAGAAATAATAACAGGTAAAGAATTTAACTGGCCTAAATACGCATACCTGAGGTGTTTAGGGAGTGGTTTCAACTCAAGAATTGGTGGTTCCTCCAATGACGATTTCATTCTTGTCGTTGTCCGTTCTTCCATGTGCAATGTTTCGAGTGGTGCTTTAAATCTGCTTACTCGTGGCAGAGAGTCCAATACTTACAAATGTTCTCCAATTTTTTAATCGTCAAGTTCTTCATCTCCCAATAATGTTGTCACCAATGGATCACTCTCCAAGCTCTTGTTCATGTCTTCGCCAACTATGTGGTCAATAAGATCCATCCTAAAACATTCTTCGCCATCCGTCAGGAATTTCATGGTCTTAAACACATTGAATTTAATTTCCTGGTCTTGAACCCTCATAGTCAGTTTCCCTTTTTGTACATCGATGAGCGTCCTACCTGTAGCCAAGAAAGGCCTCCCTAGAATGATTGGGATGTTTTTATCTTCCTCGTAGTCTAAAATAATGAAGTCTGCAGGGAATATGAATTTGTCCACCTTCACTAGGATGTCTTCCACAATGCCTCTTGGATATGTTACTGACCTATCTGCCAATTGCAAAGAAATGTTTGTAGGCTTGGGTGCAGGCAACCCCAACTCTGTGTAGACCGATAACGGCATAAGATTCACACTTGCTCCCAAGTCACACAGACATTTGTTGAACGCCGTATTCCCAATTGTTCATGGAATGGTGAAGCTACCTGGGTCTTTCAACTTTGGTGGCAATTTTTGTTGTAACACTGCACTACACTCTTCTGTTAAAGCTACTGTCTCATAGTCTTCCAGCTTCTTCTTCCTCGATAGAATCCCTTTTATGAATTTTGCATAACTAGGCATCTGCTCCAGGGCTTCTGCAAACGGGATATTGATTTGCAGTTTCTTAAAAACTTCCAAAAATTTTGCGAATTGTTTGTCTACTTTCTGCTTTTGAATTCTGTGCTGAAATGGTGGGGGAGGATAGCTAACTGGTTCGCTCACTAGGATGCTCGTTTTCATTGGTTTATCGGCCCCCTGCTCCGTCTCAATCTCTGCATTTTCCGTATCTGTCTCAACTTCCTTTACACCCGCTGTTTTTGTTTCTTTCCCCTCAAGATGTCTTCCACTCCTCAACATAATAGCTTGACATTGCTCGTGATTACCTTTCGGGTTTCTTTCGGTATCATTGGGTAGTGTTCCTTGTGGTCTATTATTCAATGCTAGTGCCATTTGTCCTATTTGATTCTCCAAATTTTTTATTGCAGTTTCTTGTGCTTTCATAGCTATTGCTTGATTTTTCATGGCTGCTTCATTGCTGGTTATGTACTTTGTCACCAACTCCTCCAGATCTGATTTCCTCTCTTGGTATTGGGTTGGTTGTTGATGTGTCTGAAATCCTGGGGGATATGATGGCCTTGGAACTTGTTGCTACTAATTATTACTCCACGATAGATTTTGATGGTTTCTATTCCCTTGGTTGTATGTATTCAGATAAGTGTTTTGCGGAATTCTATTGTAGCTACCCACAAATTTCACAGAGGCTGGATTAATTGCACATTGGTCCATAGAATGTTCTCCCGCACACAACTCACAAATAATTGCCACTTGCTGTACCTGTTGTGCTTGTTGCAATTGCACCCCTACCATAGAATCAAATTTCTTCGAGAGTGCTGAAATCTGTGCTTGTATTGCCGTCATTCCATCAACTTCTAACACTCCCGCGACCTTTGCTTGATTCATTCTTGTGACGCCCCCAAAATTAGGTATACGTCACCCATCTTGGGTCGCCACTTACATGGTACATAAATTCAAATACAACTTACTAACCTAACTGTCGTGTACAATACGACATAAACTGTGAGTTTGAATACAAATATTGTCTACTAGATATTATACAAACTCAAAAGGAGTCCTCATTACAACTATTATCACACTATTTCACGAATAGTGAGGACTACTAATGCTATCCTCTCGGACCATTACTTCGCTCCCCGACTTCGTCCCAAATATGTTCTCATTTCAAGAGAACAAAGTGAAAGAAAGGGTGAGCTCAACTAGCCCAAGAAGAAATATTATGACTAAGATAATGCGAATAAATTATCATTAGCCTTAAACAAAAGATGTTAAACCGATAAAATACAATAGACAACCGGTTTAATCAACTTGAGCAGAATAAGCAATCCATTAAAAGAGTCAAGTAGAGAATAAAGTCTACTATCTTTTAGGTTTTAAAAGGTTTTCATCAATTTTTATCACGAGACTCAAATTTAATAAATAAACCACCACATCTAATCATCCTCGTACTACGGTCAAGGATTTTCATCAAATTATCAATGGTCATGACTATACCGAATCACCCCGGTCATAATCATACCAAAAATTGTCCATCATCGCATTACGTGCCACTTGAGGACTTTTGTCACATCATTTATATCAAGTCATGATTATACCGAATGATCCTCGGTCATAATCATACTAAGTTCATCTATGCACGTAAGCCAAAGATAACATAATATAACATGAGGATGATGACAATGACATAATAATTCAATAAAACAAGTTCAAGAATTATTTAATCCATGAATTATTAACGTCCTTATTGTCAACATGATACTGTTTCGTAGAGTAAAATTCAAGAATGATCAAAAGAATATTTCCATGAAAAGATACTGGATGAAACGCAAATATCAAGGATATTCTACTAATTTCATGGAGTATAGAAGTCAAAGTTTTAACCAACTGAGTATAATAAAGAATGGAATAACAAAAGAAATCACCATGCATGCGGTGCCAGATTGCATAAACAAAGTTATTCCAATGTAATAATAATAACGGAACCAGTGTCGTGAAATTCACATTCACGCAAGTGATGTTCCAACAGAATAATAAAGATGGAACTGGATCCTGTAAAACACACGATAGGATATTCCAAGAGAATGATAAAGATTTTAACCAGTCCTGTAAAAAACACGCATGTGATGTTCCAATGAATAATAAAAAGCGGAACCAGTCCTGTAAAACACACGCATGGATGTTCCAATGTAATAATAGAAGAATGTCACCAAGTATAGGGTAAATCACAGATACAAAAGTTATTCCAATGAATAATAAGCAATGGAATAACATAAGGATTTCACCAAGTATAGGGTATGCCACAGATACAAAGGTTATGTATAGGGTATGCCACTTTTACAAAAGTTATTCCAATGTAATGATAATGAATGGAATAATGAAGTTCTCTTCAAGAAGAAAGAATAACACCCTTACAGTGTACAACAAATAATACCCCTTACCGTAAAAAGAACCTGAATATAGAAGTAGTGAAGTAGCGTAATACTCTTCTTCTTTCTATAATTTTCTCTCTATAGCTTCTCTCTATAATTTCTCTCTAGAGTTTCAATGAATTCGTAAGAAAATAATGAAGGAATGAGCTTCTATTTATAGGAAAATGGAATGCATAGTAATTAATCCATGAACGGTCTGCATTTATTTACTTTAATCGACGGTCCATATTTAAAGAAAAATCTTTTAAATAAAATATAATATATTCTATTTATATAAAAACATTTTACTATGCAAACACTATGCAATACTATGCAAAACACTATGCAAAAAACACTATGCAATACTATGCATAATAAAATATAATATATTCTATTTATAGAATAACTTTAATAAAGTATTCTATTTTATATAAAAGATGTTTCGCTTTTATTACGTTAATAATACTGAATAAAACAAAACGTCATTATCGCTATAATAATTCATATTATTAATCGACAATAATGGAATCAAACCGAGTGACTTCTCACATAAGCATCAATAATCAATACCGGTATGCTACTATGCAACCACACGACATCGTATTTTTTACTACCGAGTAGTTCAACAAGAACCACGGTAAAACTTCCGCCGTTATTTCAATAAAATATTTTTGTCGTTTTCTCAATCCGACAATAATTTCATTAGGGGTCCACCAATGATTGAGTAGTTGCATTGAATATTCCCCTCGCTAAACCGAATATTCCCTGACCAATCGAATATAATATAACCACTTGCATACTTTGCAAAATTTATAAATACTACCCACAACTATAATATTATCTCAAATTCACACTATAATATTAAAAATTATTTCACTAAATTTAAATCTTTATTGATAAAATATGGGGTCTCACAATCTCCCTCCTTATGGAATTTCGCCCTCGAAATTAGGGTACGTGACTGTATGATAAAGAGGTGAGGATACCTTGAATACCTTTATCGTTGAAAACATTTAATTCATCTTTGTAATCCGACCAAAGATATTCATTAACAATTCATCTTTGCACTACAGCCAAAGATATTTATTAACAATTCATCTTTGCACTACAGCCAAAGATATATAATCAGTAAAACCAATAATATCGAGACTCAAATTTAATAGTATCACAACCATGAATTATCCATGCACCATCGGGCTAAGGATATTCGTGTTTTCAATTACTGATCATGATTATACCGAATAATCCGTGGTCATAATCATACCAAGTCTATCAATGCACTACTACCAAAGATGACTTTACCACATCCATGAATTAATATTTCATTCACGAGACTCATTTCAATAATTAATCCATATCATCGAATCATCCCCGCACTACACGGCCAAGGATATTCATTAGTATCACGACCACGAATTATCCATGCACTACGCAAAAGATAATCGTATTCATTAATATCACGACCACAAATTATCCATGCACTACGCCCAAAGATAATCGTGTATTCATTAGTATCACGACCACAAATTATCCATGCACTACTACCAAAGATAATCGTGTATTCATTAGTATCACGACCACAAATTATCCATGCACTACTACCAAAGATAATTGTGTATTCATTAGTATCACGACCACAAATTATCCATGCACTACTACTGACAAAGATAATTGTGTATTCATTAGTATTATACGACCACAAATTATCCATGCACTACTACCAAAGATAATTGTGTATTCATTAGTATCACGACCACAAATTATCCATGCACTACTTCTTAAAGATAATTGTGTTTTCAATTACGCTTATGATTATACCAAATGATCCCCAGTCATAATCATACCAAGTCCATCTATGCACGTAAGCCACGTATGACTTTGAACACATCCATGAATTAATATTTCATTCTTTGAGACTCACCAATAATTAATCCACATCGTCAATCATCCCCGCACTCACAAAGCTAAGGATATTCATTAGTATCACGACCACAAATTATCCATGCACAAATGGCCAAAGATAATTGTGTATTCATTAAGATATCGCGACCACAAATTATCCATGCACTACTACTAAAAGATAATTGTGTTTTCAATTACTGATTATGATTATACCAAATGATCCTCGGTCATAATCATACCAAGTCCATCTATGCACGTAAGCCACGTATGACTTTGAACACATCTATGAATTAATATTTCATTCACGAGACTCACTTTCAATAATTAATCCACATCGTCAATCATCCCCGCACTACGTGCTAAGGATATTCATTAGTATCACGACCACAAATTATCCATGCACTATGGCCAAAGATAATTGTGTTTTCAATTACTGCATGATTATACCTAACAATCCTCTCACAATAATCATACCAAGTCCATCTATGCTCTACAGCCCCAGATGACTTTAAAAAAATATAAAAATGAGGATAATGATATAAAGAATCAATCAAATAAGATAAAGGATAAATATTAAACATTTATAATATAATTTATCCAGATTCAAGAATATCCCCATGTTATCAATCACTTAATAATCTAATAATCTAATATCATTAATATTATACCAATATTTTAATCACTTCTTAAATTTATAAACAATTTATCTCAATTGTTTACGCTTTACCATATAATGCATTTAATCATTCAAAATGCCATACTCATAAAATATCATCACCAATTATCAAATCCTCATCAAAAATATGCATATATTCTATATAGGATTCTCTAGCCATAAAATCCTATTTTCAACTTTTGTTACTTCACATAACATATTTAACTCATATATTCGTAAATTAAACTATTTTCATGAAAAATACCAAATTAGTCCCAAAAATATTTCTTTTCTGGGATTTAGCATAATATAGTCCCATAATGAAAATATATTTTTCTCGAATTTTAAAATTCATTTACTATTTTTCAAAAATTAATTTCTAATTAATTCCTTAAGAAATTAGCTACCTCAAGTTTAACTCCAAAATTCCCAAATCTTGGCAGGACCTTACACATGTTAACGTGAGCTTCTAGTTTAAATTTCATGGTCATCGAGTTATAGAACTCCTAAGTATAGCGTTTTTCATTTCGGAAAAACCTAAATATTGAAATAGTCGAATAACTTGCTCATTTTAAGTCGAATGAGCTCATTTTTGGACAGGAGATACTTTATACCATATACCTTCATGTCCAAAAGGCCAGAATTTTTCTCATAATTTAAGTGGCCGAAACAGCCCCTTATAGTTTCGGGTAGTAGCATTTTCGAAATTTACAGCTTTGGCCTCCTTTGCTAAAATCAGTCCACACAAAAAAATCTACAACACCTTTTCCAGTAATTCCACTTGGATTAGTTAGGTAACTCATAGATCTAACTCTAGGACTTGACCACATTCAAAAATTCAAAATATAATAAGAGATATGGTCAATTGAATTTCATGTTACGCTTTTTCACCAAAATCGATTTTCAACTCTTTTGTGATTTCTAAGAAACTTTCATGTTTTCACATAATAACCAACATAACTCATCATAAAACTTACTAATACCTCATATACCCATGATTTTCATTAGTCCTATGCTTTTATTATGACTTTCATCATAAACCACGTAAACCTGCTCATTTTAGTTGAAGAATTATTTGAGGGTTTAAGAAATGGGTTTTGTCTTGGGGGTCAATACAAAATTCGATTTCACGCTCTAAGTAGGTTAAGAAGTCTTCATAAATACGCTTAGGAAATTTATTAATAATAGAAATATCATTCAAAATCTGTGACTCTCATCTAAGACTTGGATAGTACGTCACATTGATACCAACTCGACTTCTATCCCTTAACCTAGATAAGCATCTCACAATGATACCTATAAACTTGCCATCTTCATTCACGACGTCGCCTCGTAAAGCCCGGCTTTGGTGCATTCCACACAAGGAAGTTAACAACGAAAGGTTCGGGCTCTTTTTTACTTATGGCTTGATATGACAATGATTAACTTTAGGATTTGGTTACTTTGAATTAGTGTAATGAGGTTGTTATAAATATAAAAGCTAACAACCTTACGAAAAGCATGATGAGTAGCTAACCAATTGACTCAAAAAATCACATCAAAGGCAAATATTTTCAAAAAGATAAGATCGACAGTAACGTGAAAATGTTTATTTGAGTTAAACAAGATTTAAAAAATAGTAAGCGATAACGAAGGCTCCTACTAACGAAGTTTCAACCAATAAGTCAAAGTTTAACTTCTTCTGAGTCAAATTCAAACGTTGAATGCAACTAGGTGAAATAAAAGAGTGGGTAGAATCGGTATCTAACACGGTATAGACTTCACAAGAGCTTACGATTAACTTACCCGTGATAATTTTATTCGTGTTCCTCGTCACGAGAAAAAAAAACGCTCTCTTAAACTACCGGCTTTGGTTTGTCCGGGATGACCTTTGGTGCCTCCATCCTAGTTGAATTTATCTTCTGTGAAACGACAAAATCGAGCTAAGTGACCTTCTCTTCCACAATTATAACATGCTTTTGGACCAGATGGGCGCAATCCCGGACCGATGTGTCCTCTCCTCCGCATTTGAAGCATATAACCGTGGTCGTTCTTCTTCCTTTGAAACGGGTCTTTGGTCCGACGCCTTTCCATCATTGTTGAATCTCCTTTTCTTGAAATGTCCATTCTTATTATTTTGGCCCCGATTACCACCAAGTGGTTACCATATCCGCCCGTTGATTTCCTCCACGCTTGTTGTCACCGCTTGATGACTACTCACCGGTATTATAATTTTGCCTACCGCTTCTCTTTTAGTTAATATTGACTCGTTATCGCGCTCCACTAATCGGAGCCCTATTTACAACATCCTAATAAAAACACGCTTTATGAGAAATAAGATGTTGACGTATCTCTGCTTCAAACCTCTTAAAACATTCGCGTCATTCTCTCTTCATTATCCACCAAGTGGGACGAAAATCGTGATAACTCCGCAAATTTTGCCTCGTATTGCGACACGGCCATATTGTTTTGTTCCAACTTGATAAACTCCACCTCCTTCATGTGGCGAATACTTTCGTGAAAGTATTTGTCGTTGAATGTACTCTCGAACTTCTCCCAAGATATCTTCAAGATCTGAAAGTTAAGTACGTTTTTTTACCGATTCCCACCAATGAATCGCCTCTCCGCCAAGAACATAAAGGCGGCGAAAGGAACCTTTTGCTCTCGGAGCATCCCAAGACATCAAATATCTTGGTAATCTGCTTTATCCATGCTTCCGCCAAAGTGGTTTTGGCTCTCCTTAAACTCCGGTGGTCCCAACTCCTTGAATTGTTTAGCGGTGACCGCCTCGAGAGTTTTTCGTATTTCCACCTACGTTTTGGGCAGAGTCGCTTTTTGTTGATGTTGCATGAATTCTAAAACCTTTTAACGCACTGGTCATTCATCAATTGATCGGTGTTGTTGTTTACAAGAGGATTATCGCCATCCTGTTGCACATTGTCTTGATTATTGATCCGTGGAGAATCAATAGGTCTCACATGCTCCATTGCTATTCTCAACATTCTCGGATGCCATTTTCAAACACTGCCACAAAATAAGGGTTAATTGACATGCAACATATTATCACTATACTCTGACCGACCAATCAAATACCAAATAAACTTAGGTAGATCATACTAGCGAAGGAATTCCCCGTCTCTCCCTCCTAGTTCTATTCTCATATCTTAGCCAGGATCATATCCCTAGCTCCGATACCAATCAGAACTCGGACACCAACTTGTGTCAAGACCTCACATTAGGTACCTATCGACTTGCCACCGAAAAGATCGGCCCCCTACGGAGAGTCCGGCTTCTGCATTCCCCATCAACAGAAGTCACCAACGAGAGGCTCGGGGCTCTTCACACTTATGGCTCGATACCAACCGTGACGCCCCAAAATTAGGTATACGCCACCCATCTTGGGTCGCCACTTACATGGTACATAAATTCAAATACAACTACTAACCTAACTGTCGTATACAATACGACATAAAGCTGTGAGTTTGAATACAAATATTGTCTACTAGATATTATACAAACTCAAAAGGAGTCCTCATTACAACTATTATCACACTATTTCACGAATAATAGTGAGGACTACTAATGCTATCCTCTGGACCATTACTTCGCTCCCCCGACTCGCGTCCAAATACTATGTTCTCATTTCCTAAGAGAACAAAGAAAGAAAGGGTGAGCTCAACTAGCCCAATAAAAATATTATGACTAAGATAATGCGTAATAAATTATCATTAGCCTTAAACATGTTAAAACCGATAAAATACAATAGACAACCGGTTTAATCATAGCAATGAATAAGCAATCCATTAAAAGAGTCAAGTAGAGAATAAAGTCTACTATCTTTTAGGTTTTAAAAGGTTTTCATCAATTTTTATCATCCGAGACTCACTTTAATAAATAAACCACCACATCTAATCATCCCTACATCTACTGGCCAAGGATTTTCATCAAATTATCAATGGTCATGACTATACCGAATCACCCCGGTCATAATCATACCAAAAATTGTCCATCATCGCATTACACAGCCATCGAGGACTTTTGTCACATCATTTATATCAAGTCATGATTATACCGAATGATCCTCGTCATAATCATACTAAGTTCATCTATGCACGTAAGCCAAAGATAACATAATATAACATGAGGATGATGACAATGACATAATAATTCAATAAAACAAGTTCAAGAATTATTTAATCCATGAATTATTAACGTCCTTATTGTCAACATGATATCTTGTTTAGTGAGAGTAAAATTCAAGAATGATCAAAAGAATATTTCCATGAAAAGATCTTCGGATGAAACGCAAATATCAAGGATATTCTACTAATTTCATGGAGTATAGAAGTCAAAGTTTTAACCAAACCGAGTATAATAAAGAATGGAATAACAAAAGAAATCACCATGCATGCGGATTGCCATAAACAAAGTTATTCCAATGTAATAATAATAACGGAACCGTGTCGGTGAAATTCACACCGAAGCGGGATGTTCCAATGAATAATAAAGATGGAACCGCATCCTGTAAAAACACGATATAGGATATTCCAACAGAAATGATAAAGATTTTAACCAGTCCTGTAAAACACATGCATGTGATGTTCCAACAGAATAATAAAAAGCGGAACCGGTCCTGTAAAACACATGCATGTGATGTTCCAATGTAATAATAGAAGAATGTCACCAAGTATAGGGTAAATCACAGATACAAAGTTATTCCAATGTAATAATAAGCAATGGAATAACATAAGGATTTCACCAAGTATAGGGTATGCCACATGTACAAAGTTATGTATATAGGTATGCCACTTTTACAAAGTTATTTCAATGAATGATAATGAATGGAATAATGTAAGTTCTCTTCAAGAAGAAAGAATAACACACCCTTACAGTGTACAACAAATAATACCCCTTCACCGTAAAAAGAACCGAATATAGAAGTAGTGAAGTAGCATAATACTCTTCTTCTTTCTATAATTTTCTCTATAGCTTCTCTCTATAATTTCTCTCTCTGTAGTTTCAATGAATTCGTAAGAAAATAATGAAGGAATGAGCTTCTATTTATAGGAAAATGGAATGCATAGTAATTAATCCATGAACGGTCCAGTATTGATTTACTTTTAACTGACGGTCCATATTTAAAGAAAAATCTTTTAAATAAAATATAATATATTCTATTTATATAAAAACATTTTACTATGCAAACACTATGCAATACTATGCAAAACACTATGCAAAACACTATGCAATACTATGCATAATAAAATATAATATATTCTATTTATAGAATAACTTTAATAAAGTATTCTATTTTATATAAAAGATGTTTCGCTTTTATTACGTTAATAATACGAATAAAACAAAACGTCATTATCGCTATAATAATTCATATTATTAATCGACAATAATGGAATCAAACTGAGTGACTTCTCACATAAGCATCAATAATCAATACCGTGTGCTACTATGCAACCACACGACATCGCATTTTTTTACTACCGAGGTAGTTCAACAAAGAACTACTAGTAAAACTTCCGCCGTTATTTCAATAAAATATTTTTGTCGTTTTCTCAATCCGACAATAATTACATTAGGGGTCCACCAATGATTGAGCTGTTGTACGAAATATTCCCTCGCTAAACCGAATATTCCCCACCAATCGAATATAATATAACCACTTGCATACTTTGCAAAATTTATAAATACTACCCACAACTATAATATTATCTCAAATTCACACTATAATATTAAAAATTATTTCGACTAAATTTAAATCTTTATTGATAAAATATGGGGTCTCACAATTCTCGCCGTGGGCCACTGGTAATTGTTAGCTGTCATAGTCTGTATCAACTCATACGCTTCCTCATAACTCTTTGCCATAAATGCTCCACCTGAGGCTGCATCAATACTCGTTCTGATGCTCCCATTCAATCCATTATAAAATGTGTTCAATTGCAACCATTTTGGCAACCCATGATGTGGACATTTTTGAAGTAATTCTTAATATCATTCCCATGCCTCATACAATGACTCCCCGTGTTGCTGTTTAAACATCGTTATCTCGTTCCTCATTTTTGCCATTTTTGCAGGTGGAAAAAATTTGGCGAGGAATTTCTGAGCTAGGTCTTCCCACGTAGTTATAGATCCGGATGGTAGAGAGTGTAGCCAACTCTTAGCCTTGTCCCGTAAGGTGAATGGGAACAAGCAAAGTCGTACTGCATCATCCGACACTCCATTATACCGGAAAGTGTCGCATATCTCAAAGAAACTGACCAGATGCTCGTTTGGATCATAATTCGCCAATCCCCCAAACTGAACCGAATTCTGAATCATTTGAATTGTTCCTGGCTTAATTTCAAAAGTATTTACAGCTATTGCGGGCCTCGTGATGCTTGGATCATTCGATCACCACTTGGTGTGTGAAGTCCCTTAGTGCTTTATGATGATCTTCTACCGCCATTTCCTCTTCTTTTTTCGGTATTTCAAATTCTGTCTTGTTTCCTTAATCCACTTACTCAATCTTTGAAATCTTTTCTCGATGTCGTCCTCAAAAGGAAGCAGGTCAGGATTTTTGGACCGAGTTTGCATAAACTGCTTCAATCACCTGAAATAAGATAACAAACAAAAAAAAAATTGTTTAAGTAAAACTGAATTAATTTAACTGATATTGTAATAAATTAAGATCTATGCTAAGAAATCCCCGGCAACGGCGCCAAAAACTTGTTGGGTAAAATCTAATTACGCACACACGCAAGTATACGTGGTCAACAAGTAATAAAGTGATAAGTTAAGTATCGTTCCCACAGAGACAACTAGCAATAACTCAAGCTTACAACTATCAATTTTTAACTAATCCAAATTTTATTAAACTAACTTGAATAAATGATGAGAAAATCTTAACAACTAATACTATAACTATCACTAATAACCCACAAAGATAAAACTCAATTTTCAAACAATACTTGGAGAATTAGGCTCATGATTTCACTCTAAGCTTTACTCAGATTAATTCACTTCTATCTCATTTCAATTCAATATGCAAGTTTATTAATCAAGAACACGATTGTAGCATTAACCACCTCTCAGTGCACCAATACCAAATTAACTCAAATCCACAATTAAGACAGAATTAAGCCAAACACTTCAATAAATTAACTCATAATATCTCTATGCAAATTAGATCAAAAGAAGTTGAAGATTAAGTTCTCTAACGATTACATGCGACGTTAAGCGTATCTCTACGTTAACATTCATCACAATTCTGCTATTCACAAAATTCATGAACACATGCTATATCAATTAAGTCTAGATTTAAACATCTTCTCTCGAATCAATTCAAATCCACAAAGAATTGTTGATCAGGCAATTCACAATTTCAAGCTCAAATCAATATAGATAAACTGTTGAATATTTTATTAAACTGAGAATTAAAGCTAATAAACCATTGTTCCACTCAAAGATCAATCAATCGCCTAAAAAGATAATTAATTCATAATAAATAAATTAACTAATGAATAAATAAAAGGAGAAAACATCCCAATTACAGATAATAAAAATTATGGAAGAATAATAAAATACCCCCCTTCTCTGAATTCAATTCCTGCAATTTTCGCGAAGTTATTCCTTCTTCTCTAGACCTCCGAGCTTGATCTCCAATGTCGTTCTTTTCCAAAGTTGTGTATATATTGATATATCTTTTTTTTCTTTCACTTGTAGACCATCTCTTGACTAGATACTCTCCTAGCTTGATTCCACTTCCTATCCAAAACAACTTAAAACAATTCTAATTCTCCCCAACTACTGCCATCTAACTCCTTAAAAAAAAATACAATTCATCGCCTGAAATAAGTAGCCAAATACTAATATGGCCTTCCCATGAAGTAAGATCGTATAATAATACATCAAGAAGCAAAATTCACCCGTAGCGATCGGCCAACCCAACCTGTGATCGGCGCCATATAAAGCAATAAGATATCCAATTCCAATTCCGACTTCAAGACTCCCCACTTGGTCTTTGTCGTGGCCGGACCATCAATGCCACTCATCAACTTTTCACACATCCTCAAAAGCTTCCAACTGCAAGACGCCTCTGTTTTTCCTACATTAAACGAAAAACCCATCAATAGTAACATACAAAATGCATAAAAACCAATATAAAAACACACCAACTGAGCACAATTCATGGTTTAAAAACCTATTCATCAATGACCAACCCTTTTCCTCTGAATAATGTGTACGTTTATACAAATCAATCATATCACAAGGATCTCCATTTAGCTCCTTTTGAGACTAGGACAGAAAAAAATGTGCCAAATACATTAGAATTATGCATCAATTAAAGGTTTTTTTTTTTGCTAAATTTAAACTATATTAAAAGGAAGAAAAAAGATTACAACCATATTTATCTTTATTGCCCCAATTACCTCATAGCAGTCCCTAACATACAATGTCTATTCATATAACTTCTTTATTTTACATTACAAACTAATTAAGTTTTCGTTATATGCATGTGTGTATTTAGGAAGTTATAAATCAAACTTCATGATTCTATCTTCAAGTTACAATATAGGATTTACTAGGATATTTCCAAAATCATATGACGGTTTGTTATCAGAAGTCATTTGCCACCTAAAGGCAAAATTTCTCTTACTTTAGTTGTTATTGTCAGGTGCACTCTACATAGCCATTAGCTCCAGACATCAACAGCAACTGGACGACTGTCAATGGACTACAAATCTACTTCCATCCAACACAGTATAGAAGAAAAAAGTTGTATAATTGAATCAGAAGTATTTGAAACCTCTGAACATTTTAAGGATCAACAGTCACAAGAAGCAAATATATTTTTTACAACCTAATTATTTTACAGTACTAGCGACCTGAAATAATTATCAAGCTGCAACATACTAATGATGGAAACAATAACATAAACAAAAAACAAATTATAACAAAAACAAAGAACATAACGCCACTGAAAATACTGAACACATTTAACACGAAATAAACATAAATCAAAAGACAAATTATAGTAGGTGATTGTCCTCTGCTCGATTTCAATACTTCATTTTTGGGATGAGAATCTTAATTTTTTTTATTATTATAAATATCAAGATTTACTTTTGTCTTTATTCTTTTTAACAAATTTTTTTTCTTAATAATACTTGGACAAAAATAAGAAGAAACTACTATGGAGATTAGTTAAAAGATGATGTTAAGTTTTGCCACAATCTGCTCGAGTGTTGTGCTCAATGGCTATGCGCCAAGCTCATAAGTCTGTCTACATGAACACATTTTAGTTTAATTTCATTCAAAAAACTCATAGGTTGCACCACACTCTATTTCTGAGTTTGGGACAGAACATAATTTAACTTTTCACTTTAGCCTAATATTGTATTTTATTTCATTCTAATAGTTTTAAACATATTAACTACCTTCACATGTGTTGACTAAACCAAGCCCAAGTTTCAATTCTTCCTATAATTCTATTTTTAGTCAAAACATTCCACTTGGGACTTTACACAAACATGTGGTGTGCACAGTTTCACCCGTAGGAAACATTATCTGCACAATCAAATACAATGAATATATAAGAATCAGAACAACATACTATACTTTTTTATTTCTACGGCCTAAACTATGGCTAACGAATAGAGGGGAAACCAAATTGATAGTGTGACACCTCCAAATCCGGGTTACCTGAATCCCGAGTTTGGTGCCCACGATCCACAGTATAAATAACATCTAACTACCCATTTGATTATGAATAGAAATTTATACCACATTAACTAATATAGTTAATACATTCATCCCAGGTTATCTAACCTTAACATTACAAACATACCCTTTAGATATACATAAACGGTTTACAAATACAACATAATATATATGTTAAACATACACTACAAGAAAAAAGCTTACTTCTGATGGACTATTTCGTCGGACCTAAGCCTATTTAGTCAAAAATATATTATTTTCGACGAAAATATCCGTCAGAAATTCGGTCGTATATATATGCGTCGAAAATAAGATCCGTCAAGAATTCCGTCGAATATTTATTATCTTCGACGAACGTATCTCCGACAGATTTGTGTCGAACATTACCTATCTTCGACATAATATATAGGATGAAACTTTCCGTTGAATATAATAGACCCTATGTCCGACAGACTTATTCCCTCGTAATTATCCTATTTCCGACTGAAAACTAAAATAATCCGATATTTATTAAAATTGACTAATCATTAACTTCGACGAAATTTGCGTCGGAGATAGCGTGTTTATGATGGATACGTTCCGTCGAAGGTAACATATTTATGACTGAAATTAAAATATTTCGACATTTATTAAAAATTGGTTATTTATTACCTTTGAGGGAAGTTCCGTCGAGAATACCCTATTCCGTTGGAATTAACTATTTTTTTTTAAAATACAGATTTTAAAAGTTCAGTTTCTAGGTGTTTAAACCCATTAATATACCTGTAACCTATTGTTAGGTTTGTAATATTCAAGAACGCAATCAAATTGTATAAATTTAGCGGAAACGTGTAAAAATCAGAGTTTTAAAATTTTACAAACCATATACCCGGATCACCCTTTATGCACAATTATTAATTAAACAAAAAGATGAATAAGAAATATACCCTTGAAGATCCGAGCTTCCTCGTGTGCAAGTTCACCTCCAATCCTTTTCCGCTCAACTTGAATCCACCGGTTTGGTTCCTTCCTTTGATCAACGTTAGCCACCCAAGTGTTTGGCCTCTGAGGTGATCCACCAAGAAAGAAGAAGAATTCAAGAAGATGGGTGATTGGCTAAACCCTAGTTTTTCTATCTCTATAGAAAAGGAGCGTATTCTCCAACCATTGAATTACAGATCTCTTGATATCCGATATAAGACTCCCTTATAAAGATATCGTAACCTTATTTAATAAAATAAGGTATTATTTAATTAAACTCTTTTAATTAAATGGGCTCCTAATCTTATTAGGGATAATTAATTAAACTCCTTTAACTAATTTTCCTCCCAATCCTATTAGGAATAAATGAGAGTACTTATATTAAATTAATTTCTAAACTCTTTTAGAAATTAAAATAATAATAATAATTGTAATAATATTAATAAGACTCTCTTATTAATTTATATTTAATATTTCTAAAATATTAAATAATAAATATTAAGCTATTTAATTTATTCTATCACCATAGATTAAATTAAATATACATAACATATTATTACGATTATGCCATTAACTTCTTAAATAATTATTCTTCCTTTTATGGTGTGACCCTTTAGTTCTCCATATTAAACCTATTGTGAATAAATCAATTAGAATAATTTAATCTTATTTAAATAAATAAATTAAACAATTAATTTATTTAAATAAATAATATTTATTCTACAATAGGGATAAGCCTCCTAGCATGATCAACGACTTTCCGGATAATATAGATTTCAACATTAATCATAAAAGAACCTTTGAGTAAATAGTTACCGTGATAATTCAATCCTTCCGCCATACAATGTCCCAATTAAATATATGATATGGAATTATCACAAGTCTTATTTTATTTAATTATATGTATTTCGATCCTTAAATGCACAACTCAAATAATGCAAATTAGAAACTCCTTTCTAATTTCATTCTCGCCTTACAACCAAGGACTACTTTGGGTTGTCATTTATCGAATCACATAGGACATTTATCTTCTTTTATTAGAAGTGGTAGATTCTTTATCGATCATACATTATCTCCATGTATAACTTATTATACCCAAGCATACCTTTGATATACCCTAAGGGTCTTAAGGAATAAGTCAAAGTATAACTCATCATACACAAGATACTATGATGATCTCAAGTCCAAGGATCACTTGTACTACTATCACTACAGAATTCCTATCGACAGCAAATAAAACTCCATTAGGTATTCCTTTGCGAGCCACGCTCAAAGAACTTATTCTCTAATAAGCACCTACATACTTGCTTTTTAGTGTCTCCACACAAATGATCATGAGATCAATCATCCTCATCCAACGAGCAAGCAACGTATGTACTAATCTATCCCGGATTCACTAATCCCCAATTTAGTAATCCAACGATTGGGAACTATTTTAGTTTTAAGCTTTCAAAGAATTTAGATCTCATTAGAATGATCATCATCATTATTCTAAAAGCATTGCTTAAAACTATGGGTTTATCACATATTATAAAACAGCATCATGTAGATAATTAAAAGCCTTTAATAAATTAATACTCTTTATTTACTAAATGAATAAGATTGTTACAAAGTATATGCTTTATCATCAAACATGATTGGCTTGTGTGCATACTACTTTCACCTATCACAACCCAATACACAGTAATATAAACCTATATCTCACATTCAAATATGCAACGTAGCACTAAAACGTAATCTTCAACTCATTATCATTCACATTCACATTCAAATATCCACCAAAACGTATTATAAGCTAACTAATTACAAATATAAGCTAATATTCTATAAATGTTAAACAATATAATTTACAATACTTGTACAGACGCAATTAGACAATACAATATATACAAAAGTTCTACAATAACATTAATATATACAAATGAACTATAAACTAGTAAAAGTATCATCATCGGGCAGAGGTGAACGATGCTACTCTGGTGTATGGAAATCAGCGTCGTGCTCCTACTCATCATCGTCAGCCTGCTCGCCATCGCCACCCTGTTGATAGAATCAAAAATATAAATCATTAATCCATATATATATATGTGTGAGAATTAACAAACTAGCCTTAATTGAAAAACATAAACAATAAGATTACCTGAGTAGGTGGGGGCAGACGAAAAGCCTCCTCTAAGAGGGTAATCACATCCGGAGCATCTCGGCGCTCCAAGCGTCGAACTGCTCCCGTGGTAATCTCGTACTCTCTGCAGAGGCCCCTGCTATAATATCCTCGAGCAATCTGGTGAAGACGAGAACTCGAAGGCAATTCGACGTTACCGAAAGACCAGATCAGACGGAACCTATCCGATATGGCCCCTACCAAATCGTTAAGTGTTAGGTTTATAATATTCATATGCTTGTGAATCAAATTGCATAAAAGTGCTAAGCGTGTAAAATCGAGTTTAAAAATTTTACAAACCATATACCCGGATCACCCTTTATGCACAATTATTAATTAAACGAAAAGATAAAGAATAAAATCATACCCTTGAAGATCCGAGCTTCCTCAGGTACAAGTTCACCTCCAAATCCTTTCGCTCAATCTTGAATCCACCGGTTTTGGTTCCTTCCTTTGATCAACGTTAGCCACCCATGTGTTTGGCCTCTAGAGGTGATCCACCAAGGAAAAATAAAGAATTCAAGAAGATGGGTATTGGCTCAACCCTAGTTTTTCTATCTCTATAGAAAGGGTGTACTCTCCTAACAATTGGAATTATGTCGTATGTTGAAAAGATCAACAACCCATACCACCCATAATAAGACTCCTCTTATTTATTGATGTGGGCAACCCTCCTTAACAATTAAGAAATTGGGTTTTATTTAATTAATTAAATTCTTTTAATTAATTAAGCTCCCTAATCTTATTAGGGATAATTAATTAAACTCCTTTAATTAATTTTCCTTCCTAATCCAATTAGGAATAAATGAGAGTACTTATATTAAATTAATTCCTAAACTCTTTTAGAAATTAAAATAATAATAATTGTAATAATATTAATAAGACTCTCTTATTAATTTATATTTAATATTTCTAAAATATTAAATAATAAATATTAAGCTATTTAATTTATTCTATCACCATAGATTAAATTAAATATACATAATATATTATTACGATTATGCCATTAACTTCTTAAATAATTATTCTTCCTTTTATGGTGTGACCCTTTAGGTTCTCCATATTAAACCTATTGTGAATAAATCAATTAGAACAATTCTAATCTTATTTAAATAAATAAATTAAACAATTAATTTATTTAAATAAATAATATTTATTCTACAATAGGGATAAGCCTCCTAAATGATCAACGACTTTCCGGATAATATAGATTTCAACATTAATCATAAAAGAACCTTTGAGTAAATAGTTACCGCATAATTCAATCCTTCCGCCATACAATGTCCCAATTAAATATATGACATGGAATTATCACAAGTCTTATTTTATTTAATTATATGTATTTCGATCCTTAAATGCACAACTCAAATAATGCAAATTAGAAACTCCTTTCTAATTTCATTCTCGCTTTAACCAAGGACTACCGGGTTGTCATTTATCGAATCACATAGGACATTTCTCTTCTTTTATTAGAAGTGGTAGATTCTTTATCGATCATACATTATCTCCATGTACAACTTATTATACCCAAGCATACCCTTTGATATACCCTAAGGGTCTTAAGGAATAAGTCAAAGTATAACTCATCATACACAAGATACTATGATGATCTCAAGTCCAAGGATCACTTGTACTACTATCACTACAGAATTCCTATTGACAAAAATAAAACTCCATTAGGTATTCCTTTCATGAGCCACGCTCATGAACTTATTCTCTAATAAGCACCTACATACTTGCTTTAGTGTCTCCACACAAATGATCATGAGATCAATCATCCTCATCCAACGAAAAGAACGATGTATGTACCATCTATCCGGATTCACTAATCCCCAATTTAGTAATCCAATGATTGGGAACTATTTTAGTTTTAAGCTTTCTAACAATTTAGATCTCATTAGAATGATCATCATCATTATTCTAAAAGCATTGCTTAAAACTATGGGTTTATCACATATTGTAAAAATAGCATCACGTAGATAATTAAAAGCCTTTAATAAATTAATACTTTTTATTAATAAATGAATAAGATTGTTACAAAGTATATGCTTTATCATCAAACATGATTGGCTTGTGTGCATACTACTTTCAATCTCCCACTTGCACTAAAGCCAATCGTCATGGTATCTTATACTCTTCTTCTCTAAGTGACGATTATCCTCGCATTGGATAAGCTTTAGTTAATGGATATGTAATGTTGTTCATGAGAGTCCACTATCTCTATAGAGATTTCCCATCTTTCAATGATTCTAATAATCAAATGAAAGTGCCACAACACATGTTTAGATCCAAGATGAGACTTAGAACTATTCCTAGTTCTCAGAATGAACTTTTAATCCAAACAATCAACTCAGTAGCTTCATTTATAGCTATATACTTTGTCTTTATTACTAAACCAAAGAACTCTTTTGCTATTTGGAACCTTTCCAATTCAACGCACTACTCGTCCAAGATAACGCTTTACCTTAAAGTGGATTTTCATCATCTTAGTCTCATCTCGAAAACTTGAGTCCGTTAAGCCCTCTAGTTTTAATTTAGACCCACCATGAATATGATCACATCCTTAGTGCTTGCTAAGCTTTAAGATGTTTTTCAATGACTCATAGTGAACTTCTCCTAATACGACCGATCAACATCGTCTCTCGTATATTTCATTGCATACATGATAGTCACTCATGCGACCTCTCTTTTCAGGAGTCTGTGGGGACTATTAAGAGAGATACACTCCATAGCTCATCTACATGAGACATCTCTTGGAGTTTACCATGCTAAATGACTTTAACATCAAATGAATATACGTTCCTTGGGTTAAGTCAAGCATCCTCTTAAATCTATCTATATAGATTTATATCCCCAATAATGATACTCTTCCCAAATCATTCATGGAGGATTGTTTAGACAACTTTATCTTTACTGATTGTAGCATTGGTATGTCATTCCTTATCCGTAGTATATCAACATATAATACTAGAAATTTCACGACGCTCCCAAATCGACCCTTTTGTACACACTAGAAGTCTTACCTCATCGAATGTAACTCGATCATCATCTTCTATGATGTGTACCTCATCATCATCATCCATGATGAATCCATACCTCCTAGGTATCTTCTGTACTATTCCGTGATTTACGATTATCTTGGCCAGGGTACAATAGGTCTATCTACTGAGTTCCTCTTATTCGACTTATAATGTTTTGTGGTTCTTGAACTTTTCAAGATCTATTATCCTCCCACTAGCCCTTTCAATGATAAACGCCTTTATCTTAGAAGGCGTGTGTTTCATAACAAACACCTTTTGCTAAGTAGGATTATAGAACATATGCCCTAAACTTACTTTAGGATATCCCACAAATCAGACATGTCAAATCTTGTCCCAAGCTTATCCTTCAAAACCTTTTCACATAAGTTGACAACCCCTTATCTTAACATACTTAAGATTAGGAATCCTCCCTGTCCATAACTTTTAATGAGTCTTGGGGCCGGATTTTGAGGTTACCTTTTCGTAGATATGCAGCCATTTCTAGGACATTATCCCAGAAGGATACTGGAATGTCGGTAAAATCATTATGGATCGCACCATGTCCAACAAGGTACGATTTTTCCTTTTAGATACATCAATCAATTATTGCGTGTCGACGATGTGTCCATTATGAGAAAACCATTTGAGATGATCTAGAAACTTATTGCACAAGTATTTATTCCTCGATCTAATCAAAGAATCTTAATACTTTGTCAATTTGTTTCATTTCTGAATTCTTTGAACCTTTCAAATAATTCACACTTGTATTTCAACAAATACATACATTCAACTCTTTGAATGATCATCTCATTTTCTTATACTAATTTGTTCAATATGCAAAATTATTTTCATGTAAGTCAAGTATACAAAATTTATTAAGTAATATTCCGGTTCTATACAAAACATTATTATTATAAATAGAACAACAATTGTTCTTTATTATAATACCAAAGATTTCATTGTCCAACAATAAAATAGAAATAATATTTTTAACAAGAACTGGAATACAATAACAACTTATTGACTTAATAGATTTGCCCGTAGGCATTGTTAAACTATAAGTTTCTATAGCTAATGCAGCAACCTTTGCTTCATTTCCCACACATAGGATTACTTATCTTGTTTAACTTTCTACTTCTGCTTGGTCCTTTCATAAATCTATATTTATGATAACCAAAGTCGGTATCCAATACCCAAGTAGAACCTTGACTTAAAGAAAAATTTATTTCAAATTATGAACAAATTTGTATTTGTAACCGAAACTTCACTAAGCTTCTTTGGTTAACCTCTGCAAGATGCTTCTCGCAGTTTCTTTCCATTGTCTAGGCTTATTGCAGTGGAAGCAAACTCCTTTGCTATCCGTATCAGTTTTGTTCTTATTATCCTTTGTTTAACTTTCTATTTACCTTCTTTGAATCTTTCTTCTTTTCAGAAGATCCTTTGGCCCCTACCAGTAAGACTTGGTCTTTCTTGGTTGGAAAGTGACTCTCAACATTTTCAACATGTTAAAATCAAATCAGTGAGGTGATATCTAGCTTGTCCATATGAAAAATTCACAACAATTGTGAAAGGAGTCCGGAGTGAGTGCAAGATCAAATCTTAGCTCAACTCTCCATCCATGACAAAACCTCATTATCCTAATTGATCAATCAAATTGATTATCATTAGGGACACGTGTTCAGATCAGAAGGTAGTGCCTTGGCCATTCTAGATCGGAAGAGCTCCTTAGATATCTCGATATCTATCCGCCCCTATTTTCCTCACCATCAACTACTTGATGTGCGGGAGTATAGTAAGAGCATCCATAGTTTCATGCCGACGTCAAGCTCAAGCACTCATGGATACGAGCATGATGCATCGAGCCAATCAGCATCATCTCTGCCACTTTCTAAAAATAGCAATCTCTTCCTCGAGGCATTGTGCGCAACCATTGCGGATCTGCAACCATTGCGGGGATAGGCGATTATGACATAAGATAGCTTTTCACCATGAGAACTATTCTCAAATTCCTTAACCAATCCGCTTTAATTAGGTCCTAAGTAATTTAGCATCTAATATGCTTCGCAGTTGATAGTAATTTTAGACTTTGTAAAATTCAAGAAATGAATTTGTAATTAACAACATTTTAACATACATTCTTTTATTAATTACCAAAATAAATTAGGTCTTGTTTTAAATTGGTATCTCCCACTATTTTCTTCAAACTATATTACCCTCACTTATATAGTTCTAAGAAAATCTAATTAAAGATTTGCTAGTGAGAATAAGGATCCCATTTCAAATGTATATAGCCTTGTGGTGACACAACAAACTATATATAAATAAATAGGTAGAAACTTTTGTCAATTACATCAACTATGCAACTCCTCAGATTTTGCCTCTTAGATTATTTTGATCAAGTGGTGGCACATCCGAATCAAAATTATCCAAGTTAAGTCCGACCTAGCGCCCATATATTCAAAAAAGAAAATATCATCCTTGTGGTGACACAACAAAACAATATTGTTCAATTTTCTTTATAAGCATCAAATGTGATAAATTAACATCTTAAATACTTAATACTTGCCTTGTGGTGACACAACAAACTCATATTAAATATTTAATACTCTATTAATTTTATCATGCTAGAAGGCGACGCTCGATATTCCAAATATCTTTGAACGCTTTAGGACTTAATATAAAAATTGAGGGGTTTGTTATTAATATGTCTCATCTTGTTTAGCGCAGCATTTATATATATATATATAAAATACGCTATCATATTAATTAACATGCGAAGCATGTTTGCATAATATATAATATATATATATAGTATAAGCATGCACATATAGAATACTATATTCTACCCGGATTGATTATGGACTTTTATTCTAGTTTGGTTCACTAGAGCCACCAAGTGAACCAAAAGGTCAAACCCTTAGGGGTGCAAGAATTAATATTTAAATATAACTATTACATTTAAACCCGGGCTCCATTACAAATGGGTCTTCAAGCGCCTTGTTCCTTGATCTCCAATTTTCAAAATAATTCTAATTATTCCTATTACAAAACTATTTTAAAATAAATAGAAACCTTGATCGCCAGATCAAGGGAAGTAAATAGGAGGGAGATAGAATTTACATTAAGAAAAATTAGAGAAGACGAGGTGACGCAGAATTCCCATTTAATAAAACCCATACATTCATGCATCCAACTAAAATAAAATCCAATCGCATCGGTCAATAATAGTCCATAATCAATCCCATTTATTATCATACACATCATCATATGCATCAATAAATAACATTCATCCTATGAATAATAAACATTTAATATATATATCGATATCATTTAATGGGCAAATTTAGTTAGTATAAAATCTATTTTTGAATCAAAATAAACTCCTTTATTTTAATCCAAATTTAAATCAAAATAAAACTATTTTATTTTAATTTATCCAATTTTGAATAAAATAAACTATTTTATTTTAATCAAAATTTTAATCAAAATAAACTCCTTTATTTTAATTAATTATGGAATCCAATTCCATATATATATATTAAATAAAACTTTAATTAAAATAAACTCTTTTATTTTAATTAATTATGGAATCCAATTCCATGTAAAAAAAATTTTATTAAAGGAAACACTTTATATTCTTTCCTATTCACAAATAAACTCTTTTATTTTTGAATAATATGAAATCTTATTTCATATTTAAATAAACTCCTTTATTTAAGGAAACACGGATTTTCTTTTATATTCACAAATAAACTCTTTTATTTTGAATAATATGAAATCTTATTTCATATTTAAATAAACTCCTTTATTTAAGAAACACTTTATTTTCTTTCCTATTCACAAATAAACTCTTTTATTTTGAATAATATGAAATCTTATTTCATATCTAAATAAACTCCTTTATTTAAGGAAAGATGGAATACAATTTCAACTCCAATTAGTTATCATGGAATCCAATTCCAACTCTAATTAGTTAACATGAAATTCTAATTTTAAAATTAAAATAAACCTTTTATTTTAAGATTAAAATAAACCTTTTATTTTAAAATTAAAATAAACTTTTATTTTAAGATTAAAATAATTATATATATATATATATAATATTCAATTTTAAAATTAAAATAAACTCCTTTTTATTTTAATATTAAAATAAACTTTTATTTTAAAATTAAAATAAACCTTTTATTTTAATTATAAAATTATTGAGAATAATATATTATATATAAATCCAGAATTACAAAATATATATATAATATATAAATATCATTAATTTATATATATATATATATATATATATATATATATATATATATATATATATATACCATTCTTGTTTTCCGTGCAATCCTGTAAACTTGAATCATGCTACCAGCATGTCCGGTTTTCTTGTTACAATTCACATGAAATCCTTGATTTCCGTTCCTTTTTATTTTTTAAAAACCGTGCACATCTTTTGAAAAATAAAACAATCAGATTCCTTGAATTCCGTGCTGTAATCATCAGCAATCATGCACTGTAATCATCAGCCAATCATAGCCATGATTTCCGTGCCCTGTAATCATCAGCCAATCAAGCACTGTAATCATCAGCCAATCATGCATTCTGATTTCTCGATTTCCGTGCGCTGCCCTTTAAATCATTACATGATTGTTGCTGACTTTTCAAAACCGTGCATTTTTTTAATTATTTTTATTTTTTTTAAATTTTATACAATTAAATTATGCCCAATTAAATTGTTCTAAACACATATCAATATACATATCAAATTAAAACAATTAATAATTCGCATAAAGGTTTGGCTCTGATGCCACTGTTAGGTTTGTAATATTCATGTGCGCAATCAAATTGCATAAAAGTGCGGAAGCGTGTAAAATCAGAGTTTAAAAATTTTACAAACCATATACCCGGATCACCCTTTATGCACAATTATTAATTAAACGAAAAGATAAAGAATAAAATCATACCCTTGAAGATCGAGCTTCCTCAGGTACAAGTTCACCTCCAAATCCTTTCGCGTTCAATCTTGAATCCACCGGGTTTGGTTCCTTCCTTTGATCAACGTTAGCCACCCATGTGTTTGGCCTCTAGAGGTGATCCACCAAGGAAAAATAAAGAATTCAAGAAGATGGGTATTGGCTCAACCCTAGTTTTTCTATCTCTATAGAAAGGGTGTACTCTCCTAACAATTGGAATTATGTCGTATGTTGAAAAGATCAACAACCCATACCACCCATAATAAGACTCCTCTTATTTATTGATGTGGGCAACCCTCCTTAACAATTAAGAAATTGAGTTTTATTTAATTAATTAAATTCTTTTAATTAATTAAGCTCCTAATCTTATTAGGGATAATTAATTAAACTCCTTTAATTAATTTTCCTTCCTAATCCAATTAGGAATAAATGAGAGTACTTATATTAAATTAATTCCTAAACTCTTTTAGAAATTAAAATAATAATAATTGTAATAATATTAATAAGACTCCTCTTATTAATTTATATTTAATATTTCTAAAATATTAAATAATTAATATTAAGCTATTTAATTTATTCTATCACCATAGATTAAATTAAATATACATAATATATTATTACGATTATGCCATTAACTTCTTAAATAATTATTCTTCCTTTTATGGTGTGACCCTTTAGGTTCTCCATATTAAACCGGTTGTGAATAAATCAATTAGAACAATTCTAATCTTATTTAAATAAATAAATTAAACAATTAATTTATTTAAATAAATAATATTTATTCTACAATAGGATAAGCCTCCCTAATGATCAACGACTTTCCGATAATATAGATTTCAACATTAATCATAAAAGAACCTTTGAGTAAATAGTTACCGTGACAATTCAATCCTTCCGCCATACAATGTCCCAATTAAATATAAGACATGGAATTATCACAAGTCTTATTTTATTTAATTATATGTATTTCGATCCTTAAATGCACAACTCCAAATAATGCAAATTAGAAACTCCTTTCTAATTTCATTCGCCTTAACAAGGACTACTCGGGTTGTCATTTATCGAATCACATAGACATTTCTCTTCTTTTATTAGAAGTGGTAGATTCTATATCGATCATACATTATCTCCATGTACAACTTATTATACCCAAGCATACCTTTTGATATACCCTAAGGGTCTTAAGGAATAAGTCAAAGTATAACTCATCATACACAAGATACTATGATGATCTCAAGTCCAAGGATCACTTGTACTACTATCACTACAGAATTCCTATCGACAGCAAATAAAACTCCATTAGGTATTCCTTAGCAGCGAGCCAATGCTTCGAAAGTGAACTTATTCTCTAATAAGCACCTACATACTTGCTTTAGTGTCTCCACACAAATGATCATGAGATCAATCATCCTCATCCAATGAAAGCAAGCAACGATGTACCAATCTATCCGGATTCACTAATCCCCAATTTAGTAATCCAATGATTGGGAACTATTTTAGTTTTAAGCTTTCTAACAATTTAGATCTCATTAGAATGATCATCATCATTATTCTAAAAGCATTGCTTAAAACTATGGGTTTATCACATATTGTAAAACAAAGATCATGTAGATAATTAAAAGCCTTTAATAAATTAATACTTTTATTAATAAATGAATAAGATTGTTACAAAGTATATGCTTTATCATCAAACATGATTGGCTTGTGTGCATACTACTTTCGTGAAGATATCGTCATCCAAGCCACTCCGTATGAGATGGTCCGACATATGTTTCTCGGACGTCAAGCGCTAAATTGAGCCTATAAAGAGATAAAATTGATTACTAATAATAATTTATATAATGTGATAAATTTGGATAATTTTGTGAAATATAAAAAAATATTACTTCCAGGAAGTGTATATGCGGGTATCCTCGGCAGACCCAACACTCGATATCTGCCGGTACTGCTAGTAGGGGGATCCTGAGATGCGACCCATAGTCTCAACTCCTCATCCCGATCTAATACAATATTGGGAGGAGTGGTGGTGGAATCTAACGGCTCAGAGCCCCTCCTAATAGTCTCCATCTCAGCTATACGCTCGTCCCGAAGCCTCTGAAATCGGTCCTGTAATGTATTCTGTATACGTATATTAATTATATCATTTTATTTATGATTGAATATTATTAAAAGCTTAATAGTAAGATGAGTTTTACCCGTATAGCTAAAGCTTCCTGAGACAAAGCATGCTCGTCCTTAGGCGTGTGGGCTCGATCCCAAAACTCAAGAATGGTAGGATCTCGGCCAAAGGTCCTCCCCAATGCCTAATAAAAACATTCATAAAACAGGTCTTAAGTATTTGTGTGAGAACTTGACACATAAATAACTAAATACAACGCACTTATCATATTCGCCTCCTCGAAGGACTGAGAACTAGTGGTGTGTACTATTCAGAGCTGACCACGGTTCTTCTTCGCCTGCTCAGACTTTTTCTTGAAGTCATCAGCCTCCCAGTGTGTACACATAGCCTCCCAGGCTAAATCGGAGACTATGCGGGGCTGATGATCTCTGATGGTGGTCCCGAGCTAGTCCACAACTGCCCGGGCTGCCTTCTTTCGCATCTCATACAGCCATCCAGAGTAATTCACAGCAACATGATGCTCAATCACATTATCGCTAGCTAACAGAGAGATGCTCGGGTCAAATCGATAATAAACCTATAACAAAAGATTATTTAAAATTAAGAACAATTGATTTCGTCCTCCCAATACAACTATGTAGTGATAATATGCTTAACTTACGTGGAACTCCCACAAGACAGTCTGCATAAAAGTGGCATCGTACCGCGTATACTGACTGAACCGCATACACCCTCTCTGGAGATGAGTCAAACAAATCGCGTGTAGGGTGTGCTTAGCCACCGGGAAGATTATAAGCGACCATAATGACTGGCCAAGCTAAGTACGGCTGGCAAAAATTATTAAAAGGGCAAAAGCCATCAGTAGCCATATCACGTCTAACATTCCTAACTTCTTCCGCAAACTCAGGATAATTTACATCAAATCTCTTCCATTCATCTCCATCCGCTGGGTGAGTCAGCTGACCAGGTACGACATCCCTTTTTCAATGCCAACTCATATGTTGAGCCGTATGAGACGACATGAATAGCCATTGAAGTCTCGGGGCAAGTGGAAAGTACCGTAAGATTTTCCTAGGAACATGTTTCTCCTTCCCCCCACGTTTTGTAACCTTGTAGCGCGATAAGCTTCATATATCACACTGTCCCTTATCTCTGTTCTCCCCATAGTATAACATGCAATCCTGCTCACAAGCATCGATTTTCTGATACACCATATTTAACCCCTTGACCATCTTCTTCACTTCGTAATAATTCGCAGGAAGAGTATGATCCTTGGGTAAGAACTGTCCAATTATAGCGAGCAAATCGTTGAAGCCTCTCTCACTACAGTCGTGCTCATTCTTGAAGTGTAAGAGCTTCGTCATTGTAGAAAGCTTGGTGTTCGTATCATTTCCCGGATACAACGTGACCCCAGATTCAGATAGCAACATGTAAAAGGAAGCAGTTGTATCATTTGGCACTTGCTTCGCACTGCTTGAAGAAGGTTCATATTTAGCCCATTTAATAGTAGTAGGGCCACAATCATCGACCAACATCTCAACTGGATCATAGTTTTTGATGTATGAATCCCGTGGAATTGGTTGTTCTACAATATTTTCAATCACTTCTGATTCCACGTGATGAGTTTATACGAATTACCCATCCACAAATCCACGAGAAAATAAGTCGAATTTAATCTCGTCGACTTTCTTCCAAATCAGATTTTTACACTTGACACACGGGCATCGCATCTTCCCGTTTGGATCATCCGTATGTTCTAGTGCTTTGTTCAAGAAATCTAAAATCCCAACACGATAAGCTGAGACTAATCCCCTCCCATCATTAGGTATCCTACGGTACATCCAACTCCGGTCGACTGACATTTTTAACTACATAGAAGTACGTATTAAGTTAATTTGGATATTCATGCGTGAATTAGATTTACCTAGTATCTCTACAGGACAGGGGTAAGTCTTCTATCCCATTATTGGATGCGTCTCGTCACTAGTGGAAACACGTTGAGTACGTTTCATGAGTTTCAAGAAAATTTTGGCAGCACCTCCCTATGGTCTCCAAGCACACGAAATAGACTAAAATAACTTAATCTAAGTATGCACTCAGAGAACATATAGAGATAACAATCGATTAATCCTTAAAATAACAAAAAATGTACCGTTTTGTATTTGCACCGGCCTAAGTAAGAGACATAACATCCAATAACAGTCCCAAACTGGGGACTGTTCGATATTCACCCCTATTGAGTGTATGTCAAACGGGTTTCTAAGTTTTAAAGTATAGTACATATATAATTGAAAATGCTACTTAGTTTATTAAAAATTGTGGCTACTAAGCAAATGCTACTTAGTTTATGAGAATTGTTATGTGGAATTTCTACTTGAGTCGACAACCGGGGAAAAAAGGGTCGTAGTTCCTGTTTTCTCCTATACTCGAATAATAAAGTTAATTCAATTCATCAAACATTTCATCATTCCATCATAATGTATTAACAACATCTCGAAGGAGTTTCATTAAGCTATTGAACAAAGTTTGACTTAAGCAACCTCTAGATGAAAGAGCGATCACTTCTACTGCTAGGAATGAATCATCTCCCCATATGGGTCCAATCAATGATATAGACAGCTTCTCACCACTCCTAATTCCTCAAATGGATAGTTCTCATACAAGAGGTGAGATGTTCTGTGAGAACTACCCATCTGAGGAATTCGGAGTGGTGAGAAGCTGTTTATATCATGGATTGGACCCATATGGGGAGATGATTCAATCCTATGAGAGAAGTGATCGTTCGGTCATCTAGAGGGTTGCGTAACCTAGAACTTTGTTCAACAACTTACTGGCACTCTTTCCGGATGTTGCCATCTATTATGATGGAACAATGAGGAATGTCTGGAGTAATTCAATTACCTTTATTATTCGAGTATAGGACACAAACAGGAACTACGACCCCTTTTTTTTAATTGTTGCCGAGGAACCGGTTGGAGCACTATTAGCAGCAACTGCTATGTGAAAACATGCATACAAGAAAGAGTTCATATATGTAGGGAGAGTATTATTGCATTTATTAAAAATTGTGGCAAACTAAGCAAATGCTACTTAGTTTATTTTGCCAATGATAAACTAAGTAAGTGGTACTTAGTTTATAAGAATTGTTATTTGGGATCTATAGAGACTACTGTTCGACATTCACTCCTACTTGTCAAACGAGTTTCTAATTAAGTTCCAAAGTATATTATTTTATTTTCACGACAACATTCTTATATATTTAGTCTCTTTGAATTGCATCCCAACTAAGCAAATGCTACTTAGTTTATTATTATATTATATTATATTTTATTTTATATTTAGTATTATATTATATAAGTTCTAATTTAATTTAATTTATGGTATTAATCTCTTCCATTTGATATAATTTATTATTTTATTTTTTTTATTTTGTATTATATTATATAATTTTTAATTTTTTAAAATTAAATTAAATTAGATTAAATTTAAAATATTTTAAATTTAATTTAATTTAAATTATTTTAATTAAATTAAATTTTATTAAATTTATTTTATTTTTTTTTGAATTTTATTTTATTTGTATTATATTATATATTTTTAAATATTTTTTTATTAAATTTAATTTATTTATTAAATTAAATCAAATTTGTTTTATTTTATTTAATTTATCATTTCATTTTATTAAATTTAATTTAATCCATTTATTAAATTATATTTATTTTATTTATTATATTTACTTAATTAATTTGCTTAATTTAATTTAATTTCTTTTTTTATTATATATTATTTTAGTAAATTTTTATTTTGTTTTATTTTATTAGTTGGAAACTAATTAAGTTTATTCTACTTAATTACTTTGAATTTTAGTATTAGAAAATTAAGTAATATATATATATATATATATATATATATATATATATATATATATAGTTTGTAGGGCCCACAAATTTTGCATCTCCAAATTTCTACAAATTTCGATGGGAAATTCAATCGAAAATATCAAGCAAAATACTCAAATGATATACACTTTACGGACGTAAGTCAGAAACAAAATAAACCCAGAAGTACTTAATATCAATTTTAACAAAACCCTTCCCAATTTCAGCAACAAAACAACAACTCCAAAATCAGTTTCCTAATTTAAGTATATCAAATCATATCAATAACTCACAAATTCCAATTTCAACAATCGATCATATCAAATGTATATATCAATAACTCACAAATTTATCCAATTTTTAGCAATTATATTGACAACTACCCAGTATATCCAAATTTCAGCAATTATATCAAATACCATATATGAACCCTAAAAATAGTTGGGAAGCACTTACCTTGAACGACGATGAAAATAAAGTAGGACAAAGAACAGGCGCAAATTCTACGCCTCGTGGGGGTACTTTGGAGGAGGTGGTAGGGGAAACCAGGGAAAGGGAGGGGTGGGGTGGATCTGTGGAGGGGGGGGGGGGACCAGGGTGGGGGAAACCCGGTGGGGAAAGGGAGGGGGGGGCCGAGGGGGGAAATCTTTGGTTGGGGAGGCAAATGACTGGGGTAACGATGGCAAGGGAAGGGGCAAGAATCGGAGACCGGTGACCGAATGGGTGGGGGCGGGGAGGATGAGAGAGTGAAGGAGAGTGACTGAGTGAGAGAGAATGAGAGAGATAAACGACTGAGCGTCTGAAATAAAAAGGCAGTAGCTGAAAAGTTTTTATTTTTTATCTTTGACGGAATGTCCGTCAGACATAGGTTCCTCGGAAATAACTTATATTCGACAAAACGTCCCTCTGAATTAACATTTGTTCGTCGAAATTACTTTTCATGGTGGCGCGAAACTTGGTGCCAACTGGAGAGGTATAAGTTTGACGGAATTCCGTCCTAATTAGGTTATTTTTGAGGGACTTAAAACCGAAAAAGTATTCCCTCAGAAGTAATCCTGTTTCGACCGAATTTAATTTGTCGAGGATACATACGTCGGAAATAGCCGATTTTCTTGTAGTGGTAGCTATTACAGCATAACACCTTTGCCTTTGCTCTTCGCAGCACCTTCATCCACTTCGTCCCTAGCTGAAATGTTTTATTTAGCAAGGGTGAGCAACAAATTTGCCCCGCAAGTTAAGAAATACAATGAATATATAAGAATCAGAACAACAGACTATCTATTATGATAGAATAAAACCAAATTTCGAGGAACTTTGAAATAGCTGAAAAAATTGTTCTTCTCTAACCAATCTTCTCGCAACCTATGCAACACAGTAGTTCAATAATGAAAGGGTACAACACTTTCAAAGTTTCTACGATATTCGATTGAATAACAATTTAGAAGTATTCTTCAAAGTTTAAGCTAAATGCTCTCAAATGATCTTAAAATTATCTTCTCGAGTAACTATCAAAGATTTACTTTGATATACCCAAATATAGGATGGAAATATCTTTATGAGTTATACTGAGTGATCACAAAGGATCTTGAACTTCTCTTCTCGAGTAACTATCAAAGATTTACTTTGATATACCCAGGTGCATCAGATAATCATAAAGATTAAATCATACCCCTCTATAAGTATATAAAGTGATCAGCTTCATTATACCCTATATTATGCATAATATTTAAAATACGCGCAATGGCCGAATATACGACAAAAATTCTACCCCTTTTATAATAAAAGGTTGTTCTTCTCAGTCTTAGAATCAGAATTTGATTTAACAATGAAATATAATGATTTCAAAATCTAATCACTTCTTTTCTCTTCTCTTCTTGAACTTATCAAATTTACTTTCTTGATCTAGCCAAAACAATTGGCATCGATCTATCAATAATAATTGAATTCTGTTATCTTATCTTCTCGAACCTATCAAGTTCTAACAAATGTTCGTCTAGCCAAAACAATTAGCTAAGACACTTCTTAACACAATTCTACAATATATATGAATTATCTATACTATTTACAATCATTAATAGCTTCTATGGATGTGAATATCCAATAATAATTATTCTTCAAGTATATTTTCAGAATTACTAATTCAGTTTGAATTAATAAATATGCACTAATTACGAATAATCAACAATAAATTCTCAGACGTGGTCTAATCAACAATAATTAACCACCATAAATATTGAACAGAAATAACTCAAGGTTGAGTTAAGGAAACTCGCCTTTCACGTTGATTACTGCTACACAATATACTTATCTGCGTTCGTAAGACCTATAATCAATTATATCGGTCTCACAATTAGCATAATAATTCACAACACACAATACTGTAATTCATAGTCAAAACTTCTCCTAGACACATTACCACATAGCCACATCAGTGTTTATAACTTATATAAACACTCATTAAGTCTAACTAGTTTGGTCTGGTTGGACTTCGGTCTATTTTCGATGTACTGGTCACCCCATCCGACAATTAACACATTTATTGTCAATTAAACTTGGTTTCAAAGCTTCAATATTATTTTAGATAAGTCAATTATAATTAATAATATTTTTTCGAAAGCTTTTAATAATTTATAAACAATTATTATAATTTATAATAATTTTTCAAACACCGGAATCATTTTTAAATGTCATTTAATTCCATCATCATTAATATTTAATAATATTAAATTATTAATGATATATTTGTCAAAATATTAAAGTTATTAATAATAACTTAAAATATTTTTAAATCACCAATATTCTATTTAAATGATTTTTAAAGTAATTAAAATCATTTTTAAATCATCACTATTAATATTTAAATATTAATGATATATTTACCAAAATATTAAAAGTCATTAATTATAACTTAAAAATATTTTTAAATTATTTTCTCATTTTTAAATAAATAAAATCATTTTTAATTCATTTATTTAATATTATAATTAAATAAATTCAATATCATTAATATTAAATTATTTATAAAATTCTCCAAAAATATTAAAAGTTACATTTTATAACTCAAAATATTTTTAAACACTTTATTCTTATTTAAAATGATTTTTATAATATCAAAATCATTTTTCTCTAATTTATTTAATATACTAATTTAATAAATTAAATACCATTAATATTTAAATAATTATAAATATTAATGAAAAATATCCCAAATAGTCAAAAATAATTTTTTATAATTTAAAATAATTTTTAAAATCATTTTTGTAATTTTTAGAAATTTATTTCTATTTTTAATTAATTTTCAAAAAATTAGAAATTAAAAATATTTATAAACCGTCGCTATAGGCTATAGCGACACTTTTCTGTCGTCTTAGGTGTTCTTGACATCAAGAACACTGACAACTTAGTGTTCAATATGCCCTGTTTGACCAAGGTTAAATCTCAATCCATGCATGTTCTAGGCTAGATTAAACCTTGATCGTGTAGTGTTTATGTAACACTACACTAATCAATTATCATCTAGGTCATAACACATCACAACAAAAAGATTTAGCCATCCAAAGTCTCTGTCAGATAGCTTCTGGGTTTTCTGGGTAACCTAGAAACCCAGGCAGTCTCATGGTGCCACTTTCTAGCCCAATTAATCTTATGTTCTGGTAATGATTCATGTGTTCTTAACGTTCAAATCTGTAGTCCTTATGTCAAGGAACAATACTACAACAACAGATCAGTTAAACAACAACAAAATCACAAGTTGTTCGGTCAAAGGCTGTCAGAAAGCTTGATCATACCGTTTCTAGGTTTTCCAGAAACTGTAGTCGTGATCAAATAACTAGGTTTGACCATCCATTACATTCCATATGTTTGCTATTTAAGAGATCTAAAGGTCTTGATATAAAGTCCATATAACAAGCTAGAATATAGTTAGGAAAACAACATGAAACCTTCAATCATCTGACAGATCTTGGCCTTCAAAGATCATGTCAGACACTGATATTTAAATTGCGGGTTACCTGAAATTCTTACGAGTCAATGCACAGTCAACGGGTTTTGAATTGAGTTATAACATGAAATCTAGACATCCAATAACTGTGATTTCACTTCCAGATTACAGACCAACTATCACACTACAGATCTAAAACATAAATCATCAAAAAGCATGAACATAGAAGAATCTGTGGCTCCTGACATTAGCTTGTCAGACCACAAAAATGTTATTGGACAATTTTTGAAAAACTTAATTTTAAAGGCCTTTGATGCTATGGATCCATGATGGATCAACATAGATAATCTAAAAACATCTTATAACACATGATTAAACACTGAAACACAAATTTTTCTTACTATGTAAGATCAAAATAGGTTAGGGCTTTTACCTTCTTGTTTCCAATCTTTGATGTATGCTCTCCTTAACTGTTCTTTGTGTTCTAGGGGCTAATTATGTGACTGAGACACTTGATAAATTCGAAGGTTTAGTGAGAGAGAGAGAGAGTTGGTGAGAGCTTGGATAGAAAATGGACAATTTTGGCAACCTTTCTCTCTTTATCTCTTATAATACTTAAATACAATGCATGATGCTTACATAGCTGCTGAAATAGACTAATTTGCTGGATTTTTAAGTCATACAAAGTCAAGAGTTAGTGAACCGCTAAAGGTGTTTTCAAGATTTGCAAGTTACAAATTAAAGTAATACAAAAAGGGTATTTTGGACATTTGCAATATAATTTTAATGGCATAAAGATAACTTGCCAAACCCTTAGGGTTTAACCCTAAGGTTATAACCCTTTAGGTTTTACAACTTTAGTTTCTAGAATTTTCTAATTAGGGTTTTAAATAGAAAATTTAAGATTTCTAAAACTATATTTAGGGTTTCCTAATTATATTAAGTTTACTAATCAAATTAAAGTTTAGTAACCACATTAGGCTTGCTAATTATGATTAGGGTTTAGGATTCCCAAATATGAAATTAGGATTTCTCGGCTTTCGATTAGGGTTCCTAACTGGGCGTTAGGTTTTCTAAATCTGAGATTAGGGTTTCTAATCCCTTATTATGGTTTACAAATTTTAAATATGATCCGATCAATCATTGATCAAAATTTCTATACAGTACAAACGCATACTTATCAATACAATAATTTTAATTATATTTTCTATCCAATCCCTATCCATAACTAGGGTAAGGGTTTCTAAAGCTGTTAAGCACAACTCTACTCTTATTTTTTAGTCAATACACAAATTGACCACTTCTCGAGACTTGTTTCACAGATACACAACACAATATTAACAATCAATATTAATATCTCGGGAGTCTGGGTTACCTGACCTCCGAGTTTTGTTCACGGTTCACAATATAATTTATCATCTAACTACCCATTCATTGATGAATAGAATATTACACCACATTAACTGATAAGATTAATATATTAGTCCCAGGTTCTCTAACCTTAACATTAAAAACATACCTTTTAGATATACAAAAAGGGTTTACAAACATGACATAATAATAATAATATTTATAATAACTACGCTATCACAATGCCTTTGCCTTTGTCTTTTACAGCATCTCCTGCAACTTCGTCCCTAGCTGAAATATTTTATTTAGCAAGGGTCAGCAACAAATTTTCCCCGCAAGTTAAGACATACAAAGAATGTGTAAGAATCAGAACAATAGACTATATATTTTGATAAAATGAAACCAAAGTTCGGGGAACTTTGAAATAGCTGAACAAAGCTTTAATAACTAACAAGTCTTCTCTCATTCTATGCAACACAATAATCTGATAATGAAAGAGTACAACGCTTTCAAAGTTTCTACGATATTCTAATAAATAATGAGGAATCAATTCTACACAATGACAAAGTGAAATGTTTTCTAGATTTATGCTGAGTGATCCATTGGATCTTGAACTTCTCTTCTCGGGTATCTATCAAAGTTTTACTTTGATATATACGCAGGTGTATCAGATAACCATAAAGATTACATCATACCCCTCTGCAAGTAATTAAAGCCAACCAATTCCTTGTAACCTATATAATGCATAATACTTACACGCGCGCAAAGGCTGAATATACGACCAATAAAATGTTCCCTTTGTATAAAAGGTTGTTCTTCTCAGTCTTAGAATTAGAATTTGATTTACAACGAAATACTAAGATTTCAATATCTAATCACTTTCTCGATCTAGCCGAAATAATTGGCATCGTTTTGTCAATAATAATTTAATTCTCTTCTCGAACCTATCAAGTTCTAAAAAATGTTCGTCTAGCCAGAATAATTATGTGACGCCCCCAAAATAGGTCCATTCCATCCAACCCATTCTGAGTCGCCAAATACATGGTACAGAAATAACTACAACTTTATTATTACAACATATAAACTGTGAGTTTAAATACAGATATTGCCATCTAGACAATATCCACACGCAAATAAATCCCCATCATAATTATTGATACATTATTTTACAAAAATGGTGAGGACTACTAAACAACTCTTTCTAGAACCTTCATTCCATACCCCGACTAGTACTCGCTACATTCTCGCCTCCTGAGAAGAAAAATGGAACAAAAGGAAAAGGTGAGCTCAACTAGCCCAAGAAAAGAATATTATGACTAAGATAATATACAACAAATTATCGTTAGTCTCCAACAGGAAAAATCTAATAGAATACAATAGACAACCGCTTTTAAATCAACAATCGCAATGAAACAACAATTCATTAGAAGAGTTAAGTAGAGAATGCAAACTACTATCTTCTATATATGAATTTAAAAGTTCATCGTCGATATTTTATCCTCAGAACATCAATCAATATATATCTGAATCAAATATTCATCTTTGCACTACAAGTGCCAAAGATATTCATCACCGTCATGTTCATCTAAACACTGCTCATCTTTGCACTACGGCCAAAGATATTAATCACCGGTCCATGTTCATCTCAACACTGCTCATCTTTGCACTACGCCAAAGATATTCATCAAGAAATCATTCATCTTTGCACTACAGCCAAAGATATTCAAGAATATCATCATTTAGGACCGAGGATGATGAAAAATATATTAAAGAAAACGAATCCAAAGGAAACAAAAAAGAACAAATATTAAGGATTTGTATTTTAAACAATCCAAGTTCAAAAATACTTCATAAGTAATCGAGTGGAGTAAAATTTAAGAATGATCAAAACATGGATACAATCAAAGCTAGTATCCATAATAGATATTTTGGACAAAAGAAGAAATTTAATTTTTCTTGAATAGTGCCGTATTCGTGAATAAAGCCAGATATCGTGAATAGTGCCGTATACGTGAATAGTAATCTCACACCAAAAGATAGAAATTTCATAAAAAACATCTTCACGCTTCGTGAATAGTACTCGTGAATAAGAACTCATGAATAAGAACTCGTGAATAGTAACTCGTGAATAAGAAACTCATGAATAGTAACCCCGCATGAAAAAAAATTCCAAATTTGATAAAAAGTTCCAACCAATATTTCAAAGATAATGATATTGAAGAAATAATATCATTTTCGAATAAAATAACATCCCTTACCTCGAAAGACATTACTTCTAGTTGAAACACCTGATATAAAGGCTATGACTTGAACTTGCAATCAGTATAGCAATACTCAAAGTATACTCAAAATACTCATAAGAATACGCTGATAATATAGAGAGAAAAACTTCAGCTTCAGGTGTGATTTTCAATTCTAACCTAAGCACCTTATTTATAGAAATCGCTTAGAACACCAAAGCGTAAAATTGAATATAATATTAATATAATTATACAAATTTTCCTTAGCCCACCTTTTGGTCAAAAACACCAGCCACACATGTTAATGATGTCCAAAAAAATATAAAAAACGTTTTTCTAACAAAACTAATTTAAACTCCAAAATCAATTCACACCGATATAATCAAAACTTCAATAATTCACAATAAATAGTTCTTTTATCAGAAAATTCGAATCTCGCAACTTTTTATAGGAAATTCAATTCTCTACAGCTTTGCAGAAGAAAGTTTTTCCAAATTCCAAACAGAAATTAACCGAAATCCACAAACCAAGCGATTTTACGTGCTATAATCAAATTTCTATCCAATAATCAGTGTCCACCAACACACAAAATATGTGTTAAACATTTAATGCCACAAAAATACTCTTCCTCCTCATATACTCATCTATCCTACATTCATTATAAAAATATCACCGTTAATATATTATTAAAATAATATATTTAAATGAATTATTTTATCATAAAAAGTTAAAATATTAATTTTCAATAATTGTCATTTTAAAAATTTTCTCCATCTATATCCACATAAAATCAATATTTTCCTCATCATATAAATCAATAATTAATTATTCACAAATAATATTACAGAATCACAATCACAGATCGCAACCACCGCTCCTTCAGAAAGAGGGGGCTTTCGATAAGGATCTCTCCTTCTCGGGCGCCAAGAATTAGGTGACCAAACCTCTCCTTAGATAGAACTTTCTAGACATTGTCAATAATGTTATCCAATAATATTATTCAGATAATATGAATTATTGTCTCGATAATGAAAAATACTGTAATGACAATTATTGAAACAACAAAGAATATAAAATATCAACGCAAAGAATTATTAAATCAATAAAATAAAATATTGAATAAGAATTATCGTAATAATTATTGAGTAAAGTGCCTTCACGTAAGAATCAATAATTGGTGCAATACCGTGTGCTACTTGTTCAACAACGCGATATTAGTGTGTTTTAACCACCGGGTATTCCAACAAGATAATCTGTAATAACTACGCCAAGTATTTATAAATAACTTATATTTGTCGCTTTCTTCATCCAATCGCTTTTCGCTATGGGGCCCACAAAAGATCAAGGCCGTCGCATTAATATTCCCCACGCATTTAATATTCCACGACCAAACGAATATTCCCGGCGATAATGAATATTTTATAACCACTTGCTTATTCGAAATATTTGCATATTTTACCCATAACTATCCACATTAATCAAATCAACCCTTACTATTTCAAAATAATAAATAGAGGAAAATAAATTTCATTTATTAATAATTTGGGGTCTTACAACCTCCCCTCCTTATGAAATTTCGTCCTCGAAATTGACGACGATACGGTGTGTTTCAAAAGATGAGAATACCTCGCTTTCATTTCCGTTTCCAACTCCCAGGTCATTTCCTCAATAGCATGGTTTCTCCACAAAACTTTAACTTGTGGTATAACCTCGGTACATAGGACATGTTCTTTCCTCTACAAGATCTTGACAGGTACCTCCTCGTACGTTAAGTCTTCGGCTATCTCGTCCGGTTCTAACTCAATGACGTAGTTCGGGTCGTCCACATATTTACGTAACATCGATACGTGAAAAACGTTATGAACATGCGTCATACTTGGCGATAAAACGAGTCTATAGGCCACAGTTCCTATTCGATTGAGAATTTCAAATGGATTAATAAATTGAAGGTTTGAGCTTTCCTCACATCGCTAATTCTCACTTTTGGAATAACAACTTCTTGCACCTCCTTCTTCAAATTCATCAACTCCGGTGTGTGTGTTTGATGCGACTTTAACTTTATCGATTAAGGTCGATTATACTCAGTATATCATCACGTGGGTACCTAGAGTTTTCATCTCCATCTCTATTATTTGTAAATTATACTGAAATGAGTCTTTGACAATATCGTACTCAGATTTCTTGTATACGATCTTCTACTCAACACGCCACCTACGCGTTCGCTTTTTCCGAGGATGGCATTGTCGTAACATGTGTTGAAATGAGTCTCCTCTTGAGTTCTTGAAGCTCTTCCCACATTCCTTGCTCCATTCGAATTTTGTATCTCTACGAGTCACCGAGTTAATGGAATAGCGATTCGAGAATATCCTTCAACGAATCTCCGATAATAACCAACTAAGCCTGTAAAGCTACGTATTTCGATTATCGACTTAGGTTGTTCTCAATCGTGACTCATATCCCAACCTTAGATAACACGCTTACAATGACACCCTATCGGTTTACTATCGCATCGAATATGGTGTGTCCCCTACGGAGAGTCCGCTTCGGTGCATTCCACAAAAGAAGTCACCGATAAAGGCTCGGTACCAAATTCTATAGTTGAATTTTTAACTCTCAAGTTCAATAGAGCCATTCGATATGAGATTTTAGAAATGAGTTTTGTACTGGGGTTCAAAGTCGATACAAAATTTAATATCGATCTTTGGGAGTAAACCAAGAAATTCTTCAGAAATACGTCGGGAAAAATCAATAACAACAGAATATTATTCAAATCTGACGTGTCTTTATTCAAATCCATAACATGGACTAAGAAAACTTGACATCCATAATAAACGAATGACTTCATGGCTTGATATAAAAATGTTTGATTACAATGGTTTGATTGCTTGAATTCGAATAACAGGTTGCCTAGGAATATGAAAACTAACAACCTTACAAAAGCAATCAATTTTGGCATGATGAGTAGTTAACCTTAAAATCACATCAAAAGCAAATATCTTTAAAGAAATAAGGTCAACAGATAATGTGATAGTGCCAACCTGAATCAAGCAAGATTTCTAAACAATGGTTGTAATGAAAGTTTCTCCTAACGGAGTCTCCATAAATAGGTCAAAGTCTAATTTCTCCGTAGTCAAGTTTAAACGTTGAGCGCAAGCAAGAGAGATAAAAGAATGGGTAGAACCGGTATCTAGTAAGGTATAAACTTCGCAAGAATTTATAATTAACTAACCTGTTTCTAACTTCGCCGTCAAGTTACTCGCTTTTGAGAAGTCACGAAAACGCCTCTTCAAATGTCGTTGACTTTGACTTTTCAGATCCGCTCTGGTGCCAACGTCCCAACCGGACTTGATTTCGCTTATAGGACAAAATTTAGCTATGTGACCATCTTTTCCACAACTAAAACATACCTTGGAAGGCTTTGAATAGTTTGACCTTATATGTCCCTCCTCTCCGCATCTCGTAGCATCTAACCGGCGATCGTTCTCTTCCCCTAGAATTTGTTCTTTGGTGTCGATGTCAGCGCCGACGCCTTCCCGTCATCGTTAAATCTTCTTTTTTAGATTGGACATCTCTTTCCATAATATTAACGCGTCGTGCGCTTTTTACCCATGCATCACTCATTCTCACTCGTTCGGTTATTTCTTCTTTCATTTTCGATTCCACTTTATCATCTTATACTCGCCAAAGTGTGCTTCATTCAAGCATCACATATCGGGTAACACAAGCTTGAATCGTTGCATCTTTTTGCTCCACGACTGCCTGCAATTCTTCAGCCTGCTCTTCTAACTCATGAAAACGATTTTGCAATTCTACATTTTGATAATAAAATACCTCTAATAAACTCTCTTCAGGTACCTCTTCTTCCTCACTCTCAGCTGTTACCTCTGCGACTATCTCGGGTGCAACTATCAATTCTTCACTCACTTCATGGATATCTCTAATTCCTTCTTCGCCTGACATCACATTATCCTGGTTGGTGATTAGAGGTGTCTCCACAATCTCATTTACTCCACTGTTAATATTCTCAGTCGACATTCTCAAATACTGTCATAAAACAAGGGTTAATTAAGGAAATCAATATATCACATAATATCCCTATATACTAAACCAACTAACAAATAAGCTTAGGTAGGACACACTTAGAGAAGGATTTACTCGCTCTCCCCTCCTAGTTCTATTCCCCGATCTCCGCCAAAGGATCATATCCCTAAGCTCGATACCAACCGTGACGCCCCCAAAATAGGTCCATTCCATCCAACCCATTCTTGAGTCGCCAAATACATGGTACAGAAATAACTACAACTTTATTATTACAACATATAAACTGTGAGTTTAAATACGATATTGCCATCTGAGACAATATCCACACGCAAATAAATCCCCATCATAATTATTGATACATTATTTTACAAAAATGGTGAGGACTACTAAACAACTCTCTCTAGAACCTTCATTCCATACCCCGACTAGTACTCGCTACATTCTCGCCTCCTGAGAAGAAAAATGGAACAAAAAGGAAAAGGTTGAGCTCAACTAGCCCAGTAAAGAGCATTATGACTAAGATAATATACGACAAATTATCGTTAGTCTCAACGGGGAAAAATCTAATAGAATACAATAGACAACTAGTTTTAAATCAACAATCTGCAATGAAACAACAATTCATTAGAAGAGTTAAGTAGAGAATGCAAACTACTATCTTCTATATATGAATTTAAAAGTTCATCGTCGATATTTTATCCTCGTAACATCAATCAATATATATCTCGAATCAAATATTCATCTTTGCACTACAGTGCCAAAGATATTCATCATTAATCATGTTCATCTAAACACTGCTTCATCTTTGCACTCACGGCCAAAGATATTAATCGATCGTCATGTTCATCTCAACACTGCTCATCTTTGCACTACGGCCAAAGATATTCATCAAGAAATCATTCATCTTTGCACTACAGGCCAAAGATATTCAGTAATATCATCATTTAGGACTGAGGATGATGAAAAATATATTAAAGAAAACGAATCCAGTGAAACAAAAGAACAAATATTAAGGATTTGTATTTTAAACAATCCAAGTTCAAAAATACTTCATAAGTAATCAGAGTGGAGTAAAATTTAAGAATGATCAAAACATGGATACAATCAAAGCTAGTATCCATAATAGATATTTTGGACAAAAAGAAGAAATTTAATTTTTCGGTGAATAGTGCCGTATTCGTGAATAGTGCCGTATACGTGAATAGTTCCGTATACGTGAATAGTAACTCTGACACCAAAAGATAGAAATTTCACAAAAAAACATTTTCACGCTTCGTGAATAGTACTCGTGAATAGTAACTCATGAATAGTAACTCGTGAATAGTAACTCGTGAATAGTAACTCATGAATAGTAACCCCGTCATGAAAAAATTTCAAATTTGATAAAAAGTTCCAACCAATATTTCAGCATAATGATATTGAAGAAATAATATCATTTTCGAATAAAATAACATCCCTTACCTCGAAAGACATTACTTCTAGTTGAAACACCGGATATAGGCTATGACTTGAACTTGCACCGTATAGCAATACTCAAAGTATACTCAAAATACTCATAAGAATACGCTCGATAATATAGAGAGAGAAAACTTCAGTTTCTGGTGTGATTTTCAATTCTAACCTAAGCACCTTATTTATAGGAAATTGCTTAGAACACCAAAGCAGAAAATTGAATATAATATTAATATAATTATACAAATTTTCCTTAGCCCACCTTTTGGTCAAAAACACCAACCACACATGTTAATGATGTCCAAAAAAAATACAAAAAAACGTTTTCTAACAAAAATAATTTAAACTCCAAAATCAATTCACACCGATATACCAAAAACTTCAATAATTCACAATAAATAGGTCTTTTATCAGAAAATTTGAATCTCGCGACTTTTTATAGGAAATTCAATTCTCTACAACTTTGCAGAAGAAAGTTTTTCCAAATTCCAAAAAGTAAATTAACCGAAATCCACAAACCAAGCGATTTTACAAAGCTATAATCAAATTTCTATTAATAATTGTGTCCACCAACACACAAAATATATTAAACATTTAATGCCACAAAAATACTCTTCCTCCTCATATACTCATCTATCCTACATTCATTATAAAAATATCACCGTTAATATATTATTAAAATAATATATTTAAATGAATTATTTTATCGAAAAAGATAAAATATTAATTTTCAACAATTGTCATTTTAAAATTTTCTCCATCTATATCCACATAAAATCAATATTTTCCTCATCATATAAATCAATAATTAATTATTCACAAATAATATTACGAGAATCACAAGATCGCAACCGTGCCGCTCCTCAGAAAGAGGGGCTTCCAATAAGGATCTCTCCTTCTCTGCGCGCAATTAGGTGACCAAACCTCTCCTTAGATGTAACTTTCTAGACATTGCCAATAATGTTATCCAATAATATTATTCGAGATAATATGAATTATTGTCTCGATAATGAAAAATACGTGTAATGACAATTATCAAACAACAATGAATATAAAATATCAATGTAGCAATTATTAAATCAATAAAATAAAATACTTGAATAAATTACTTATCAGTAATAATTATTGAGTAGTGCCTTCTTACGTAAGAATCAATAATTGGTGCAATACAGTGTATCTTCTTGTTCAACAACGCGTATTAGTGTGTTTTAACCAACGGGTATTCCAACAATGATAATCTGTAATAACTACGCCAAGTTATTTATAAATAACTTATATTTGTCGCTTTCTTCATCCAATCGCTTTCAGTTATGGGGCCCACAAAGATCTGCTACGTCAGATTTGTGAGACCCCAGATTTTATCAATAAAGATTTAAATTTTGTCAAAATAATTTTTAATATTATGGTGTGAATTTGAGATAATATTATAGTTGTGGGTAATATTTATAAATTTTGCAAAGTATGCAAGTGGTTATATTATATTCGATTGGTCGGGAATATTCTTGTTTAGCGAGGGAATATTCGTATAACTACTCAATCATTGGTGGACTCCACAATGTAATTATTGTTTGATTGAGAAAATGACAAAAATATTTTATTGAAATAACGGCGGAAGTTTTACCGCTTGATCTTTGTTGAACTACTCGGTAGTAAAAGTACAATGTCACGTGTGGTTGCATAGTAGCACACCAGTATTGATTATTGATGCTTATGTGAGAAGTCACCGGTTTGATTCCATTATTGTCGATTAATAATATGAATTATTATAGCGATAATGACGTTTTGTTTTATTCAGTATTATTAACGTAATAAAATGAAACATCTTTTATATAAAATGTAATACTTTATTAAAGTAATTCTATAAATAGAATATATTATATTTTTATTATGCATAGTGTTGCATAGTGTTTTTGCATAGTGTTTGCATAGTAAAATGTTTTTATATAAATAGAATATATGATATTTTATTTAAAAGATTTTGCTTTAAATATGGTAGTCAGATTAAAGTAAATCAATCTGACCGCTCATGGATTAATTACTATGCATTCTATTTTCCTATAAATAGAAGCTCATTCCTTCATTATTTTCTTACGAATTCACCGAAACTCTAGAGAGAAAATTATAGAGAAGCTATAGAGAAAATCTATAGAGAGAAAGAAGAAGAGTATTCGGTACTTCACTACTTTGATATTCAAAGGTGTCTTTTTACTTGAGGGATATTATTTGTTGTACCCGTAAAGGGTGTTATTCTTTCTTATTCATGAATAGAACTTCATTATTCCATTCATTATTATTCTCATTGGAATAACTCAGTAAAAGTGGCATACCCTATACATAACCTCGTATCACGAGGCATACCCTATACTTGGTGATCTTCTTCTTCATTATTCCATTCTTTATTATTCGCTTGGAATATCCTCATCTCGTGTGTTTTATATCTGGGACTGGTTCCATTGTTTATTATTCCGCATTTATTATTCTCATTGGAATATCCATGCTGTGTGTTTTACACCTTACTTCGTTTCATTGTTTATTATTCAAGCATTTATTATTACATTGGATCATCCCGCTTGTGAATTTCACCCGACTTCGTTCCGTTATTATTATTTTGTTGAATAACTCATCTACATCACAAGTACCGCATGCACGGTGATTTCTTTTGTTATTCCATTCTTTATTATACCCAAATAAGTTAAAACTTTGACTTCTATACTCCATGAAATTAGTAGAATATCCTTGATATTTGCGTTTCATCCAAAGATATCTTTTCATGGAAATATTCTTCCGATCATTCTTGAATTTTACTCTACAAAACAAAGATCTTGTTGACAATTTGGGCGTTACTAATTCTGGATAAAATAATTCTTGAATTTGTTTTATTGAATTATTATGTCATTGTCATCATCCTCATGTTATATTATGTTATCTTTGGCTTACGTGCATAGATGAACTTAGTATAATTATGACCGAGGATCATTCGGTATAATCATGGCTTGTTATAAATGATGTGATAAAAGTCCCCGATGGCACGTAATGCAAAGATGGATAGTTTTTGGTATGATTATGACCAGGGTGATTCTAATAGTCATGACCATTGATAATTTGATGAAAATCCTTGACCGTGGTAATGCGGGGATGATTAGATATTGTGGTTTATTCATTAAACCGAGTCTTAGTGATAAAAATTTATGAAAACCTTTTAAAACCTAAAAGATAGTAGACTTTATTTTCTACTTGACTCTTTTAATGGATTGTATATTCATTTGCAGATTAAACCGGTTGTCTATTGTATTTTATCGCTTTAACACTGTTGAAGGCTAATGATAATTTATTCGCATTATCTTAGTCATAATATTTCTTCTTTGGGCTAGTTGAGCTCACCCTTTCTTTCACCGTTTCTCTTGAGAAATGAGAATATAAATTTGGGGCGAGTCGGGAAAAAGAGTGATGGTCCCGAAGATAGCATTAGTAGTCCTCACTATTCATTAAATAGTATAACAATAAATGTAATGAGGACTCCTTGAGTATGGATATTGTCTAAATGACAATATTCCTATTAGAACTCTCGGTTTATGTATTGTCGTATATTACCTGACGGATGTATAATTAAGTTTGTATTTGAATTTATGTACCATGTAAGTGGCGACCCAAGATGGGTGGCGATACCTAATTTTGGGGGCGTCACAATTGGTATCGAGCTTAGGGATATGATCCTGCTAAGATGCGAGATAAGAACTAGGAGGAGAGAGCAGAATTCCTTTGCTAGTATGACCTACCTAAGTTTATTTGTTATTTAATTAGTCATTTGAGTATAGGGATAATATTTGATATATTAATTAACCCTTGTGTTGTGGCGGTGTTTGGAAATGGCAAATTAAAATATTCACAATGGAGTGAATGTGACTGTTGTGACGACTTTTAATCAAGAATCGAGTTATTGCGATGTCGGATTTAGGAACAAATTAGAGATATCCACGTAGTGAATGAAGAACTAATTGTTGCACCCAAGCTAGTTGCAGAGGTAGCAGCTGAGAGTGAGGAAGAAGAGGAAGAAGAGGAACTTGAGGAGAATTGGTTAGAAGAAGTTTATGATCAAAACTTAGAATTACAAAATCGTGTTCGTGAGCTAGAAGAACAGGTTGAAGAACGGGAAAAGGTCGTGGAACAAAGGGATACAACAATTCAAAATTGGGTTACCCGATATGTGATGCTCGAACAAAATCACGCTTTGGCAGGGTGTAAGATATTAAAGTTGGAATCTGAGAATTTAAAAATCAAAGATCAGTTAAAAGAAGAAACAACTAAACGAAGGAGAATAGGCGATGCATGGATAATTTGTGGTCGTGATACTAATGAATACACGATTATCTTTGGCCGTAGTGCATGGATAATTTGTGGTCGTGATACTAATGAATACACGATTATCTTTGGCCGTAGTGCATGGATAATTTATGGTCGTGATACTAATGAATACACGATTATCTTTGGCCGTAGTGCATGGATAATTTGTGGTCGTGATACTAATGAATACACGATTATCTTTGGTAGTAGTGCATGGATAATTTGTGGTCGTGATACTTAATGAATACACGATTATCTTTGGTAGTAGTGCATGGATAATTTGTGGTCGTGATACTAATGAATACACGATTATCTTTGGTAGTAGTGCATGGATAATTTGTGGTCGTGATACTAATAAATACACGATTATCTTTGGTAGTAGTGCATGGATAATTCGTGGTCGTGATACTAATGAATATCCTTGGCACGTAGTGCGGGGATGATTCGATGATATGGATTAATTATTGAAATGAGTCTCAAAGAATGAAATATTAATTCATGGATGTGGTAAAAGTCATCTTTGGTAGTAGTGCATTGATAGACTTGGTATGATTATGACCAAGGATTATTCGGTATAATCACGATCAGATTGAAAACACGAATATCCTTGGCGATTGGTGCATGGATAGTTAAATGGTCGTCATGATACTATTAAGTCGCTGGCTCTCAAAGATTATTGGTTTTATGATTTGTATATCTTTGGCACAGTAGTGCAAAGATGAATTGTTAATGAATATCTTTGGTAGGATTGCAAAGATGAATTTAATGTTTTCAACGATAAAGGTATTCAAGGTATCCTCACCTCTTTATCATACCAGTGCGTACGCACTTAATTTCGAGGGCAAAATTCCATAAGGAGGGGAGATTGTGAGACCCCAGATTTTATCAATAAAGATTTAAATTTTGTCCGAAATTATTTTTAATATTATGGTGTGAATTTGAGATAATATTATAGTTGTGGGTAATATTTATAAATTTTGCAAAGTATGCAAGTGGTTATATTATATTCGATTGGTCTGGGAATATTCGGTTTAGCGAGGGAATATTAGTACAACTACTCAATCATTGGTGGACCTCACAATAGAATTATTATTTGGATTGAGAAAATGACAAAATATTTTATTGAAAAATAACTACGGAAGTTTTACTGGTTGATCTTTGTTGAACTACTCGGTAGTAAAAATAATGATGTCGATGTCGTGGGTTGCATAGTAGCACACGGTATTGATTATTGATGCTTATGTGAGAAGTCACTCATTTTGATTCCATTATTATCACGATTAATAATATGAATTATTATAGCGATAATGACGTTTTGTTTTATTCAGATTATTAACGTAATAAAATGAAACATCTTTATATATAAAATGTAATACTTTATTAAAGTAATTCTATAAATAGAATATATTATATTTTTATTATGCATAGTGTTGCATAGTGTTTTGCATAGTGTTTTTGCATAGTGTTTGCATAGTAAAATGTTTTTATATAAATAGAATATATGATATTTTATTTAAAAGATTTTGCTTTAAATATGGTAGTCGATTAAAGTAAATCAATCTGGACCGTTCATGGATTAATTACTATGCATTCTATTTTCCTATAAATAGAAGCTCATTCCTTCATTATTTTCTTACGAATTCACTGAAACTCTAGAGAGAGAAATTATAGAGAGAAGCTATAGAGAGAAAATCTATAGAGAGAAAGAAGAAGAGTATTCTGGTACTTCACTACTTTGATATTCAATGTCTTTTACGGTAAGGGATATTATTTGTTGTACCCGTAAGGGGTGTTATTCTTTCTTATTCATGAATAGAACTTCTGTTATTCCATTCATTATTATTCTGTTGGAATAACCTGTAAAAGTGGCATACCCTATACATAACTTTTGTATCTGGGCATACCCTATACTTGGTGATCTTCTTACATTATTCCATTCTTTATTATTCTGTGGAATATCACATGCGTGTGTTTTTTATCTGGGACTGGTTCCATTGTTTATTATTCCGCATTTATTATTACATTGGAATATCACATGCGTGTGTTTTACATCGGACTGGTTTCATTGTTTATTATTCAAAGCATTTATTATTACATTTGGATCATCCTGCTTGTGTGAATTTCACCGACTGGTTCGTTATTATTATTTTGTTGGAATAACTCGTCATGCTGGCACCGCGCATGCATGGTGATTTCTTTTGTTATTCCATTCTTTATTATACCCAGTTGGTTAAAACTTTGACTTCTATACTCCATGAAATTAGTAGAATATCCTTGATATTTGCGTTTCATCCAGTATCTTTTCATGGAAATATTCTTCTGATCATTCTTGAATTTTACTCTACAAAACAGTATCTTGTTGACAATTTGGACGTTACTAATTCCTGGATAAAATAATTCTTGAATTTGTTTTATTGAATTATTATGTCATTGTCATCATCCTCATGTTATATTATGTTATCTTTGGCTTACGTGCATAGATGAACTTAGTATAATTATGACCAGGGATCATTCGGTATAATCATGGCTTGTTATAAATGATGTGATAAAAGTCCCCAGTGGCCTGTAATGCAGTGATGGATAGTTTTTGGTATGATTATGACCAGGGGTGATTCGGTATAGTCATGACCATTGATAATTTGATGAAAATCCTTGACCGTGGTACAGGGATGATTAGATATTGTGGTTTATTCATTAAACCGAGTCTTAGTGATAAAAATTTATGAAAACCTTTAAAACCTAAAAGATAGTAGACTTTATTTTCTACTTGACTCTTTTAATGGATTGTATATTCAGCTGCAGATTAAACCGGTTGTCTATTGTATTTTATCGGTTTAACACTTTGTTGAAGGCTAATGATAATTTATTCGCATTATCTTAGTCATAATATTTCTTCTTGGGCTAGTTGAGCTCACCCTTTCTTTCACTTTGTTCTCTTGAAAATGAGAATATAAATTTGGGGACGAGTCGGAAAAAGAGTGATGGTCCCAAGATAGCATTAGTAGTCCTCACTATTACATTAAATAGTGTAACAATAAATGTAATGAGGACTCCTTGAGTATGGATATTGTCTAAATGACAATATTCCTATTAGAACTCTCGGTTTATGTATTGTCGTATATTACACGACGGATGTATAATTAAGTTTGTATTTGAATTTATGTACCATGTAAGTGGCGACCCAAGATGGGTGACGATACCTAATTTTGGGGCGTCACGGTAATAATATTCCCGAAGCGATCTGAATATTCCACGACCAAACGAATATTCCCTAAGCGATAATGAATATTTTATAACCACTTGCTTATTCAAAATATTTGCATATTTTACCCATAACTATCCACATTAATCAAATCAACCCTTACTATTTCAAAATAATAAATAGAGGAAAATAAATTTCATTTATTAATAATTTGGGGTCTTACAAATTAGCTAAGACATTTCTCAACACAATTCGACAATAGACAGTAATTATCTATACTGTCAATAATAACTTCTACGAATGAATATTCAACAATAATTATTCTCCGAATATATTTTCAGAATCATTGATTCAATTTAAATTAATAAACATGCACTAACTGCGAATAATGAACAATAAATTCTTGAACGTGGTCTAATCAACAATAATTAACCACCATAATAATTAAACAATATTAACTCAAGGTTGAGTTAAGAAAACTTGCCGTCCGCGTTGATTACTACTACACAATATAATTATCTGCGTTTAAAAGACTTATAATCACAATATCGGTCTTACAATTAACACAATAATTCACAACATACAATAATGTAATTCACAACACACACTTAAATCATTTTTAAATGATTTAATTATCAAATAACCTTATCATCATTAATATTTAATAATATAAAAAATATTATTGTTATACTTGTCAAAATATTAAATTTATTATTAATAACTTAAAATATTTTAAATCATCAATATTCTACTTAAATGATTTTTAAATTAATTAAAATCATTTTTAAACCCTCATCGTTAATATTTAAATATTAATGAAATTATCATCAAAATAATAAAAGCTATTAATTATAACTTAAAATATTTTAAAATCATTTTCTCATTTTAAATAATTTTAAATCAATAAAATCATTTTTAATTAATTTATTTAATATAATAATTAAATAAATCTAATATCATTAATATTAATTTGTTAATGAGAATTCTCCAAAAATATTGAAAATTATATTTTATAATTCAAAATATTTTCTCACACTTTATTCTCATTTAAAATGATTTTTAAATCAATAAAATCATCTTTAACTTATTTATTTAATACAATAATTAAATAAATCTAATATCATTAATATTAAATTATTAATGAAAATTCTCTAAAAATAGTAAAATTTACATTTTATAACTCAAAATATTTTTAAATACTTTATTCTTATTTAAAATGTTTTTTCATAATATTAAATCATTTTTCTCTAATTTATTTAATACACTAAATAAATAAATTAAATATTAATTCAAATAATTATAAATATTAATGAAAATTATCCCAAATAGTCAAAAATTATTTTTCATAATTTAAAATAATTTTTAAAACCATTGTAAACACTCGAAATTTTCTGCACTCCTATTTCTAACATTGTAGGAGGGTAGATTCGTCTTTTGGAGATAACCCTAGAAGACAGCTTATGTAACGACCCCAAAATAGGTCCATTCCATCCAACCCATTCTGAGTCGCCAAATATATGGTACGAAAAACAACTACAACTTTATTACAACAATTGTCGTGCAAAATACAACAACACATATCTTTGTGAGTTTGGATACAAATATATACCAACCAGTAGTACGTCATAATGACACCTTACATAAAGGTATAGTCAAAAAGCTGCTTTTAGAAATTAGAATCTTTGGGAAGTGCTCAAGAAACCTTCATACATGGGAGGCCATGCTTTTAGGTTATGGTAGATATCATATGGCCACGAAATTATCCTTGGTTGATTCCAATAGACCCCAAAAGAAAAAGCGAGAAGATTGCTATCATATTCTTCCCAATGGTGAGTCTTCTCTTGACATATCATTATCTCCACTTGTCTCTAATTGGGTATTATACTCCAAACAAATACTAAGATTATATAGGTAGTGCTTGTAAATATACTCGGCAAGTGGATGAGCACAACAACTATGTCTTATGATGACACGAGGTTGTATGTCATTAGACATCTTGTATGATAGTGGCAAAACACCCTTCCAAGTTAAATTCACCTCACCTCAACATCTATAAACCACCATTCTATTCCCTCGCTATCCCACGCTCGACCCAAAATACACTTTTATTACACGAAAGGAATTGTGAAACAAAAGGGTGAGCACAACTAGCTCAAGAAAGAATATTATGACTAAAGATAAATAAATTATCAATAGTCTTCATCAAGAATAAATCGAGATTTAGAACATATGGTAGATGAAAAACTTTTCAACCATAGTTGCGCAGTGAACGAAGCGATCCATTAGAAGAGTCAAATAGACCATAAAATCTATTATCTTCTCCATGTTAAAAAGTCCACCAACAATGTTTTATCCTCGTAACATCAATCAACAATTCCTCATCCCACAATCATGTGTATAACTTTCATAATCGTAATTGTAGTTCTAAATTCCTTTCCTCATCCAAGACAAAGATAATTTTCATCACTTGTCTTTACCTGAAACATCAAAGATCATGGTTATACCAAATCACAGTTCATGTTCATAATCATACTAATAAATTCATCTTTGCACCACGGCCAAAGATATTCATCAACAGTTCATCTTTACACTACAGGCTAAAGATATTCATCAACAGGTCATCTTTGCATTACGAGCCAAAGATATTCATCAATAATTCATCTTTGCACTACAGGCTAAAGATATTCAACAACAGGTCATCTTTGCATTACGAGCAAAAGATATTCATCAATAATTCATCTTTGTACTACTGAGCTAAAATATTCATCAACAAGTCATCTTTTTCTACGAGCCAAAGATATTCATATATCAAAGAAATACATAATCATTTCGTGAAGTTATATAACAATAATTATAACCATGTTGATCAATTCACCTTTGCACTTAAGCTAAAAATATTCAATTGTAAATTTAATGGTCATGATCATACCAATCAACAATTCAACTTTTGCACTCTTGGCAAAGAGAACCTATGGTCACGATCATACCAATAATCTACCCATCTTTACACTCAAGTCAAAGAGAAATATCATCATTAGGGTTATAAGAATGTTATATAAAACAATATAATTAAAACATGGTTTTAATTTCAAGAGTAAGATTCATAAATCAACGATAATTTGGTCGGAGAAGAAAAACCAATTTGTCGTGAATAGTACCCTCGTGATTCGTACATAGTAATTGTGTATACGTGCATAGTAACTCTCGACCACGAAAAAGATAAAGTTTCATAATAAAATTCATATCCATATTTATAACACCTTAATCCAAATGTTATAAATCACTTAGAAATCTCATAATCTAATATTATTAATATTATAATAATATTTTAATCATTTCTTAAACTTATAAATAATTTAATTAAATTGTTTACACTTTACTAATTAATGCATTTAATCATCATAAAATGCCAAACTCATAAGATTTCATCACCAATAACCAAAACCCGCATCAAAAATCAGATATACCTCATATATGATTCTCAAGCCATAAAATCATATTTTCAATTTTCTTAGTTCACATAACATATTTAATTCATTTACTCATAACTAGAATATTTTCATGAAAAATACCAAATCAGTTCCAAAAATATTTATTTTCTGGGATTTAGCATAACATAGTCCCATATTGAACATATATTTTTCTCTAAATTTTAAAAATTCATTTACTATTTTTCATATGGCCAAAACCACCGAATATTTAAACATTTATCATAAATTATACTTTTATCCAAAAATTCTGAAATTTACACGGTATACTGATATTATATAGATGTACTCCCAATAAAAATTTCATCAATTTTGGAGTTAATCATAAGGAGTTATAAACAGTTACTTTTAAAATAGTCTTTTCTCATAAAATCCATAACTCCTAATCTATACATCCAAAAATCGCCATTTTTGGACACAATCTACAAAACTCATCAAAATATCATTTCAAATTTTTTCAGAATTTTTCAAGGTCCGGAAAAATACAAAACTGAAAAACATAATCACCCTTAAAAAATCCCTTACTATCCCTTACCTCAAAAGAGCAGTACTGGAATGTCGGATATAACGCTGAACGAACTTGCACCGTATAGCAACACTCAAGATATCTAAATACTCACAAAAATACGCTCGATAATATAGAGAGAGAAAACTTCAGTTTCTGGTATGATTTTCAATTCTAACCTAAGCACTCTATTTATAGAAAAATGCTTAGAACACCAAAGCAGAAAATTTAATAAAATATTAATATATATAATTTTTATTCCAACGCACACTTATTTGCTTCAAAACCTCAGCCACCAAACAGCCCACCTCATAAGACTTGCACAAAAAACGTTTTTGTTATTTAAATTATTTTAAACTTCCAAAAATCAATTATTTCAGAGCTTCAGAACTTCAATAATTCATAATAAATAGCCTTTTTATCAGAAAATTCGAATCTCGCGAGTTTTTATAGAAAATTCAATTCTCTACAACTTTGCAGAAGAAAGTTTTTCCAAATTCCAAACAAAAATTGACCGAAATCCACAAACGGGTGATTTTACAGGCTATAATCAAATTTCGGTCAATAATTGTGTCCACCAACACACAAAATATGTGTTAAACATTTATTACCACAAAAATACTCTTCCTCCTCATATACTCATATATCCCACATTCATTATAAAAATATCACCGTTAATATATTATTAAATTAATATATTTAAATAAATTATTTTATCGTAAAAGACAAAATATTAATTTTCAACAATTGTCACATTAAAATTTTCTCCATCTATGTCCACATAAAATAAATATTTTCTCATCATAAAAATTAATAATTAATTATTCACAAATAATATTACATAATCACAATATTGACAACCGTGCGGTTCCCGGAAAGAGGGGCTTTCGAATAAGGATCTCTCCTTCTTGGTAGCGCAATTATTAGGTGACCAAACCTCTCCTTAGGCGAACTTTCTAGACATTGCCAATAATGTTATCCAATAATATTATTAAGATAATATGAATTATTGCTCCGATAATGAAAAATACTGTGTAATGACAATTCTTGAAACAATAGTAATATAAAATATCAACGCAGACAATTATTGAATCAATAAAATATAATATTGAATAAGTAATTCTCGTAACAATTATTGAGTAGTGCTTTCTTACGTAAGAATCAATAATTCAAAAATACCGTGTAAATACAATCTGAGTGTTCTACTTTGTACAACAACGCGTATTACTTTTACTTTACCCACTGGTATTCCAACAAATATGTTAATTGAATAATAATTACTGTTATTTATATAAAACTCCTTTGTCGTTTTCTTCATCCGAGCGCTTATTACATTATGGGGCCCACAACAAATGGGCTGCTACCGTGATCATTTAATATTCCCAACGTAAAAGAATATTCCACGACCAAACGAATATTCTCCGAATGATAATGAGTATTTTATAACCACTTGCTTATTTTGAAAAAATTATATATATCACCCTTAACTTTAACTTTTATCAATTTAACCATTTACTGAATAGTAATTATAAGAAAAATTGAATACTTTTATTTCATAAAATTCGGGGCCTTACAATCTCCCCTCCTTATGAAATTTTGTCCCCAAATTTACGTGCACAAGTATTTCAAAGAGTTGAGAATACCTTGCTTTCATTTCGATTCTCTATCTCCCCGTCATCATGATTTCTCCATTGCTCATCTCCTCGTATTTCGAGGATATCATTCTAGAATACTGACTTCAAAACAAGGGTTAATTTAACAAATTAACATATCACATAATATCCCGATATTATGACTGACCAACAAATAAGCTTAGGTAGGACACACTAGCGAAGGATTTACTCATCTCTCCCCTCCTAGTTCTAATCCCGATCTCCGCCAGAGATCATATCCCTAAGCTCTGATACCAAATGTAACGACCCCAAAATAGGTCCATTCCATCCAACCCATTCTTGAGTCGCCAAATATATGGTACGGAAAACAACTACAACTTTATTACAACAATTGTCGTGCAAAATACAACAACACATATCTTTGTGAGTTTGGATACAAATATATACCAACCATGTACGTCACAATGACACCTTACATAAAGGTATAGTCAAAGACCTGTTTTAGAAATTAGAATCTTTGGGAAGTGCTCAAGAAACCTTCATACATGGGAGGCCATGCTTTTAGGTTATAGTAGATATCATATGGCCACGCATTATCCTTGGTTGACCTAATAGACCCCAAAGAAAAATGAGAAGATTACTATCATATTCTTCCCAATGGTGAGTCTTCTCTTGACATATCATTATCTCCACTGTCTCTAATTGGGTATTATACTCCAAACAAACACTAAGATTATATAGGTAGTGCTTGTAAATATACTCAGCAAGTGGATGAGCACAACCATGTCTTATGATGACACGAGGTTGTATGTCATTAGACATCTTGTATGATAGTGGCAAAACACCCTTCCAAGTTAAATTCACCTCACCCTCAACATCTATAAACCACCATTCTATTCCCTCGCTATCCCCCGCTCGACCCAAATACACTTTGTTATTACACGAAAGGAATTGTGAAACAAAAGGGTGAGCCTGACTAGCTCGATAAAGAATATTATGACAAAAGATAAATAAATTATCAATAGTCTTCATCAGTAATAAATCAGAGATTTAGAACATATGGTAGATGATAAAACTTTTCAACCATAGTTGCAGCGGAACGAGCAATCCATTAGAAGAGTCAAATAGACCATAAAATCTATTATCTTCTCCATGTTAAAAGTCCACCAACAATGTTTTATCCCTGTAACATCAATCAACAATTCCTGTCCACAATCACGTATATAACTCATAATCGTAATTGTAGTTCTAAATTCCTTTCCTCATCCAAGACAAAGATAATTTTCATCACTTGTCTTTACCTGAAACATCAAAGATCATGGTTATACCAAATCACAGTTCATGTTCATAATCATACTAATAAATTCATCTTTGCACTACTACCAAAGATATTCATCAACATTCATCTTTACACTACAAAGCTAAAGATATTCATCAACAGTCATCTTTGCATTACAAGCCAAAGATATTCATCAATAATTCATCTTTGCACTATAGGCTAAAGATATTCATCAATGTGTCATCTTTGCATTACGAGCCAAAGATATTCATTAATAATTCATCTTTGCACTTCTGAGCAAAAGATATTCAACAACAATCATCTTTGCATTACGAGCAAAAAGATATTCATCAATAATTCATCTTTTTCACACTGAAAAGCTAAGATATTCATCAACAAGTCATCTTTGCTACTGAGCCAAAGATATTCATATATCAAAGAAATACATAATCATTTCGAAGTTATATAACAATAATTATAACCATGTTGATCAATTCACCTTTGCACTTAAGCTAAAAATATTCAATTGTAAATTCAATGGTCATGATCATACCACCAACAATTCAACTTTTGCACTCTCGCCCAAAGAGAACCTATGGTCACGATCATACCAATAATCTACCCATCTTTACACTCAAGTCGAAGAAAATATCATCATTAGGGTTATAAGAATGTTATATAAAAATAATATAATCAAAATATGGTTTTAATTTCAAGAGTAAGATTCATAAATCAACGATAATTTGGTCGGAGAAGAAACCAATTTGTCGTGAATAGTACCCGTATTAAATGTACACATTGTACAGTATCGTGCATAAGTAACCTCGACACGAAAAGATAAAGTTTCATAATAAAATTCATATCCATATTTATAACACCTTAATCCAAATGTTATAAATCACTTAGAAATCTCATAATCTAATATTATTAATATTATAATAATATTTTAATCATTTTTAAACTTATAAATAATTTAATTAAATTGTTTACACTTTACTAATTAATGCATTTAATCATCATAAAATGCCAAACTCATAAGATTTCATCACCAATAACCAAAACCCTCATCAAAAAATCTGCATATACCTCATATATGATTCTCAAGCCATAAAATCATATTTTCCAATTTTCTTAGTTCACATAACATATTTAATTCATTTACTCATAACTAGAACATTTTCATGAAAAATACCAAATCAGTTCCAAAATATTTATTTTCTTGGATTTAGCATAACATAGTCTCATATTGAACATATATTTTTCTCTAAATTTTAAAAATTCATTTACTATTTTTCATATGGCCAAAACCAATTTAATATTTAAACATTTATTATAAATTATACTTTTATCCAAAAATTCTAAAATTTACACGGTATACTGATATTATATAGATGTACTCCCAATAAAAATTTCATCAATTTTGGAGTTAATCACAAGGAGTTATAAATGAGTTACTTTTAAAATAGTCTTTTCTCATAAAATCCATAACTCCTAATTTATACATCCAAAAATCGCCATTTTGGACACAATCTACAAAACTCATCAAAATATCATTTCAAATTTTTTCAGAATTTTTGAAGGTCCGGAAAATACAAAACTCTGAAAAACATAATCACCCTTAAAAATCTCTTACTATCCCTTACCTCAAAAAAGCGAAGATTGGAATGTCGGATATAACGCTGAACGAACTTGCACCGTATAGCAACACTCAAGATATCTAAATACTCACAAAAATAAACCGATAATATAGAGAGAGAAAACTTGAGTTTACGGTATGATTTTCAATTCTAACTTAAGCACCTATTTATAGGAAAATGCTTAGAACACCAAAAGCGAAAATTTAATAAAATATTAATATATATAATTTTTATTCCAACGCACACTTATTTTGCTTCAAAACCTCAGCCACCAAACAGCCCACCTCATAAGACTTGCACAAAAAAAACGTTTTGTTATTTAAATTATTTTAAACTTCCAAAAATCAATTATTTGAGCTTTAGAACTTCAATAATTCATAATAAATAGCCCTTTTATCGGAAAATTGAATCTGGCGAGTTCTTATAGGAAATTCAATTCTCTACAACTGCGGAAGAAAGTTTTCCAAATTCCAAACAAAATTGACCGAAATCCACAAGCGGGTGATTTTACAGTATAATCAAATTTGATTGATAATTGTGTCCACCAACACACAAAATATGTGTTAAACATTTATTACCATAAAAATACTCTTCCTCCTCATATACTCATATATCCCACATTCATTATAAAAATATCACCGTTAATATATTATTAAAATAATATATTTAAATAAATTATTTTATCGAGAAAAAACAAAAATATTAATTTTCAACAATTGTCACATTAAAAATTTTCTCCATCATGTCCACATAAAATAAATATTTTCCTCATCATAAAATCAATAATTAATTATTCACAAATAATATTACATAATCCATGATATTGACAAAGGCGGTTCCGGGAAGAGGGGCTTTCAATAAGGATCTCTCCTTCTTGGCAGCGCTTATTAGGTGACCAAACCTCTCCTTGAGGCAGAACTTTCTAGACATTGCCAATAATGTTATCCAATAATATTATTCGGATAATATGAATTATTGCTCAGATAATGGAAAATCTTTGTGTAATGACAATTCTTGAAACAATAGTAATATAAAATATCAACGCAGCAATTATTGAATCAATAAAATATAATATTGAATGATAATTACCGTAATAATTATTAGAGTAGTGCTTTCTTACGTAAGAATCAATAATTCAAAATCTTTGTCAATACTGTGTTCTATCTTTGTGCAACAACGCCAGATTATTTTACTTTACCCACACGGTATTCCAACGATGTTAACGGTAATAATTACTGTTATTATTTATAAAAACTCCCTTTTATCGTTTTCTTCATCCGAAGCAGGTTATTACATTATGGGGCCCACAACAAATGGGCAACGGCCATCCGCATTTAATATTCCCCGATAGAAATAATATTCCACGACCAAACGAATATTCTCCGACAATAATGAGTATTTTATAACCACTTGCTTATTTTGAAAAAATTATATATATCACCCTTAACTTTAACTTTTATCAATTTAACCATTCCTTGAATAGTAATTATAAGAAAAAATTGAATACTTTTATTTTATATAATTCGGGGACCTTACGACTTACATCCATTCCTGGATACTACCTAAGTTCATTTCTAAATCCTAACTCAACCCGAACATTACATCCATTCCTGGATACTACCTAAGTTCAACTCAAACCCTAACACACACCGAGAATGTCGCTTTCCAATCTCGGAAATAACCGAGATATGCAGGATCAAAAGACCAAAGAACAACAATTTGAGAGACGGTTTTGTCTCGGCTATAACAATCATAACGTTCGGTTCCGATGTAAGACCCTGACTTATTATTAATGAAATTTAATTTTCTATTTATTATTTTGAAATAGTAAGGGTTGATTTGATTAATGTAGATAGTTAGGGGTAAAATACGCAAATATTTCAAAATAAGCAAGTGGTTATAAAATATTCATTGATATCTTTGGGAATATTCGTATTTACGACAACGCAACCATGTGTGGGGCCCCATAACTAAAGCGATTGGATGAATAAAACGACAAATATAAGTTGTTTAAAAATAATAAAGAAGTTGTTACTGAATTATCACCGTTAAAATACTCTATGGTTAAAACACAAGAAGATACCAGATTGCACTTCAATTATTGATTCTTATGTAAGAAGGCACTACTCAATAATGGTTATAGTAATTACATCGCTCACTATTTTATTGATTTAATAATTGTCATGATATTTTATATCATCGTTGTTTCAATAATTGTCATTACACAATATTTTTCATTATCGGCTAATAATTCATATTATCTCGAATAATATTATTAGATAACATTATTGGCAATGTCTAGAAAGTTCTGTTTAAGGAGAGGTTTGGTCACCTAATCAATGCTACCAAGAAGGAGAAATTTTATTAGAAAGCCCCTTTCTCGGGAACCGTCTGTCACAATATTGTGATTCTGTAATATTATTTGTGAATAATTAATTATTGATTCATATGATGAGGAAAATATTGATTTTATGTGGATATAGATGGAGAAATTTTTAATGTGACAATTGTTGAAAATTTAAATTTTATCTTTTCTCGATAAAATAATTCATTTAAATATATTATTATATTTTAATAATATAATAATGGTGATATTTTTTACAACGAATGTGGATATATATGAGTATACGAGGAGGAAGAGTATTTTTGTTGCAATAAATGTTTAAAACATGTTAAACATGTCTCAGGACCCCATTTATTGATCGAAATTTGATTATAAATTTGTAAAATCGTCCGTTTATGGATTTCGGTCAATTTTTGTTTGGAATTTGGAAAAACTTTCTTCTGCAAAGTTGTAGAGAATTGAATTTCCTATAAAAAGTCGCGAGTTTCGAATTTTCTAACAAAAGGGCTATTTATTGTGAATTATTGAAGTTCCGAAGCTCCGAAATAATTGATTTTTGGAAGTTTAAATTATTTTAAATTAGAAAAACGTTTTTTCTTACTTTTTCTAGAATGTGGCATGTGCTTATTGAGCTGAAATCAGATTTCAAGAGTGGCGTAGGAATTTTGATATATATAATAATATTAAATTAAATTTTCTGCTTTGGTGTTCTAAGCAATTTCCTATAAATAGGGTGCTTAGGTTAGAATTGAAAATTACACCGTAAACTCAAGTTTTCTCTATATATTATCGAAGTATTCTTGTGAGTATTTTAAGTATACTTTGAGTATTGCTATACTCGGTGCAAGTTCAAGTCATAGCCTATATCCTGTTTTTAATTAGTAAGACTTGATCTTTCGAGGTAAGGGATATTATTATTTTTCAGTAATGATATTATTTCTTCAATATCATCATCTTTGAATATTGATCTGAAGTTTTTATCAAATTTGGAACTTTTGGTGTCTGAGTTACTATTCACGTGATACTTGTCTTTATTCATTTAATACTTTGACTATTCATCGAAAAATGAAAATTTTCCTTTTAAATACAAAATATCTATTGTGGATACTAGCTTTGATTGTATCCATGTTTTGATCATTCTTGAATTTTACACCACTATGATTATTTTTGAGGTATTTTTGGACATGGATAAAATAAAGTACGAATCCTTAATCCTTAATCCTTGTCATTTTGTTTCACTGGATTCGTTTCTTTAAAAATATTTTTCATCATCCTCAGTCTTAAATGATGATATTATTGAATATCTTTGGCCTGTAGTGCAAAGATGAATGATTTCTGATGAATATCTTTGGCCCGTAGTGCAAAGATGAACAGGTGTTTAGATGAACATGACCAACTGATGAATATCTTTGGCCTGTAGTGCAAAGATGAATATTTGATTCCATATGTATATTGATTGATGTTACAGGGATAAAAGATAGACGATGAACTTTTAAATTCATACATAGAAGATAGTAGTTTGCATTCTCTACTTAACTCTTCTAATGAATTATTATTTCATTGAATATTGATTTAAAAACTTGTTGTCTATTGTATTCTATTAGATTTTTCCTGTTGAAGACTAATGATAATTTGTTGTATATTATCTTAGTCATAATATTCTTTATCGGGCTAGTTGAGCTCACCCTTTTCCTTTTTGTTCCATTTTTCTTCTCGGGAGGCGAGAATATAGTGAGTGAATTTAGCCTGGGTATGGAATGAAGGTTCTAGAGAGAGTTGTTTAGTAGTCCTCACCATTTTGTAAAATAATGTATCAATAAATGTGATGAGGATTTATTTGAGTATAGATATTGTCTAAAAGATAATTTTTGTATTCAAACTCACAGGTTTCTTCACAGTAATAATAAAGTTGTAGTTGTTACGCATCATGTATTGACAACTCGTAATGGGTGATGTATACCTATTTTGGGGGCGCCACAGTTGGTATCGAGCTTAGGGATATGATCTCTGGCGGAGATCGGGGAATATAACTAGGAGGAGAGACGAGAGTAAATCCTTCGCTAAGGTGTCCTACCTACCTAAGCTTATTTGTTAGTTAGTCAAGATATAGGGATATTATGTGATATATTGATTTCCTTAATTAACCCTTGTTTTATGACGGTATTTGAGAATGTCGATCGAGAATATTAACAATGGAAATGAGATCGTGGAGACGCTCAGTACTCACCAACGAGGAGAACGTGCAACAGTCAGCAATGTTCCTCCCGTGAACAACACCATTGAAAGCGATGATGAACGAGGGATGTTTAGAAGCTTTTTGCGCTTCATGCAAAATCGCATAAGGACACTCTTGTTCAAAATACTGAGAGAAATGATAGCAATTCACGGGTTGTCACAAACCAAGCGCTTCAAAGAGTTGGGACCACCGAATTTAAGGGAAAGCCGATCCGATCACGGGCGGAAACATGGGTCAAGCAAATTACCAAGATATTCGATGTCTTGGGATGCACGGAGGAACGAAGGTTCCATTCGCCACCTTATGTTCACGTGGCGAGGCAGGACATCACTGGTGGGAGTCTCAGTGAAGCGTATCCATCCAAATTAAGCACTCAAAGCATGTCTTGGGAGATGTTTTAGAAACTATTTAATGACAAATACTTTCACGAAAGTGTTCGTCTATATGAAGGAAGTGGAGTTCATCGATTAGAACAAAACAACATACGATTTGAGTCTCAAGACGAGGCAAAGTTTGCAGAGTTATCCGTGTTTCACCTCATTTGGTGGAGAATGAGGAACGTATGACGCGGATGTTTCTAAGAGGTTTGAAACCCGTCATACGACAATATATCTCATTTCTCATAAATTTTCTCTCTATTCGGATGTTGTTAATGTGGCTCAATTGTTAGAGCGAGATAACGAGTATGTTCAACCGAGGGACCATAACCGTGGATCGTACTCGTAGATAACAACAATGTAATAATGATAACCAAAGGAGAAAGAAATGACGACAAAATGGTAACCACTCGGTGGTAATCATGGCCATGAAAATAGAAGAAGCGAGTCGAGGAGATTTTAAAAGAGGAGATTTAACAACGACCATGTGAAGACGACAGTCTTAAGAAGAATCGGTTCTAAGGAGGAGAACGACCACGTCATATGCTATAAATGCGGAAAGAGGGACATATCACCCAAACCGTCCACACAATTCAAGGTATGCTATAATTGTGGAAAGGAAGGACATATCACTCGAGATTGTGACGCAGAGCGAAACCTAGTTCAATGGGGATTTTGACTGACTCAAAAGACCGTCCCGGAAAAGTCAAAGTCAACGATTCCGGAAGAAGCGTTTGTTATGATCGTCAAAATGCGAGGAACCCAAACGAGGTGATCATGGGTAAGCTATTTATAAATTCTTGCGAAGTTTATACCTTACTTGATAATTTGCTTCTACCCATTCATTTATCTCTCCCGCATGTGCTCAACGCTTAAACTTGACTCGGAGAAATTAGACTTTGACCTATCTGTGGAAACTCCGTTAGGAAAAACTTTCATCACATCCACTGCTTTATAAATCTTGTTTGATTCAAGTTGGCACCATCACCTTACCATTGACCTTATCTCTTTAAAGATACTTGCTTTTGATGTGATTTTAGGGATTGATTGGTTAACTACTCATCATGCCAAAATTGATTGTTTTCGTAAGGTTGTTAGTTTTTATATTCCTAACCAACCTGTTGTAGATTAATTCAAGCAACTAAACCATTAAAATCAATCACCGTCATATCTAATCATAAAGCTATTCGCTTATTGAAAAACGGATGTCGAGCTTTCTTAGCCCATGTTATGGATTTGAATAAAGACACGCCAAATTTGAATAATATTCACTTGTTGTTATTGACTTTCTTGACGATTTCCTAAAGAACTTCTCGGTCTACCCCGAACGTGAAGTTGAATTCTTTATTGATCTTGAACCCGGTACAAAGCCCATTTCTAAAACCCCATATCGAATGGCTCCTATTGAACTTCAGAGTTAAAGGTCCAACTACGAGAATTGTTGGACATCGGTTTCATCTCGCCCCTAGTACATCTCCTCGGGGTGCTCCTGCTTTTATTCGTAAAGAAGAAAGACGGAGTATGCGACTTCAGTATTGACTATCTGGAATTGAACCATGTCACCATCAAGAATAGGTTTCCTCTACCTCGTATTGATGACTTGTTTGACCAGATTGTAAGGGCAAAATTCTTTTCAAAAATCGATCTTCGCTCGGATATCATCAAATGAAGATTAGAATCGAGGATATTCCAAAGACGCTTTTAGAACTTCGAGTGCGGGCATTATGAATTCTTAGTCATGTCTTTCGACCGACTAATGCTCCTGCGACTTTCATGGATATGATGAACCGAGTATTCAAGGAATATTTGGATCGATTAAGTGGTTGTTTTATTGATGACATCCTCATATATTCCAAAAGTCGTGAAGATCATGAGCACCATTTGAAGTCGGTACTCCAAAGGCTTCGTGAAAACAAACTATATGCCAAATTAAAGAAATGCGAGTTCGGCTTGAGGAAGTAGCATTCCTTGGGCACGTAATGTCGAAACATGGAGTATCTGTTGATCCGGAAGAAGATTGAAGCAATACAAAGTTAGAGCAACCGAAGTCGGTGGATCAAGTCGTAGCTTTTTGGGCTTAATGGTTATTATCGGAGATTCGTGGAAGGGTTTTCTCGGTTGCTACTCCATTAACTCAAATAACTCGGAAGGATACAAAAATTCGCTTGGAGCGAAGAATGCGAGAAGAGTTTCCAAGAGCTTAAGAGGAGACTTATTTCTTTTGTTCTAACAATATAATTTGGTTTTGATGGATTTGTTATCTACAAATGATGCTTCGTGCAAAGGGTTAGGATGTGTTCTCATGCAACGTGGGAAAGTCATAGCCTATGCCTCATGACAACTTAAAGAGTATGAGAGGAATTATCCTACTCATGATATAGAGTTAACAAGCAATCGTTTTGCGCTTAAGATATGGAGGCACTATCTATATGGGGAGAAAGTGGAGATATATTCGCACCATAAAAGCCTTAAATATTTCTTCACTCAAAAAGAACTCAACATGCTATGAAATGACGTTGGCTCGAGTTATTGAAAGACTACGACCACACTATTCAATACCATCCCGGTAAAGTTTAACGTGGTAGGCGGCGCATTGAGTAGAAGATCATATGCGGAATGAATGCGATGATGTCAAGTATACTCATAGAGCCAACTTTAATAGAAAAAGTTAAGGTTGCTCAAGCCACCCAATCCGGAGTGATGCGTATGAAGAATAAAGTACAAGAAGGAGCTATTAGGGCGAGAATTGATGAAGAAGGAATACTTGAGTCCACTCTAGACTTTGTGTCCCTAACGACTTCGATTTGAAGTACAAGATTATGATGGAGGCACACAATACACCATTTACAATCCATCTCGAAGTACCAAAATGTATCGTGATCTTGACATACATTTTGGTGGAACAATATGAAGAGAGAGATTGCAAAGTTTATCTCGATGTGTTTAACTTGTCAACGTGTAAAGGCGGAGCATCTAGTACCTAAGGGTCCGTTGCAACCACTTGAGATTCCGAAATGGAAGTGGGAACACATTACCATGGATTTCGTTACGGGTCTTCCTACGGTTTCTCAAGGCATCAATGCTATTTGGGTTATTGTTGATAGATTAACCAAGTCTGCTCATTTCTTGCCGATACGGGAGACTTATTCCCATGAACGTCTTGCTAGTATATACGTGAATGAGATTGTGAGGTTGCATGGCATGCCTGTATCCATAGTTTCGGATCGTGACCCAAGATTCACTTCAAGATTTTGGGTTAGCTTGCAAAAAGCTATGGACACGGATTCTGATTTATTGGCGTCATATACCATCCTCAAACGGACGGACAATCGAAAGGACTATTCAAACTCTTGAAGATTTATTAAGACTCGTGTCCTGAACTTCAAGGGCGGTTGGGATAAGTATTTACCATTGGTGGAATTCTCTCCTACAACAACAATTATCGTAAGTATAGGTGTGGCTCCATTTGAAGCATTATATGGATGAAAGTGTCGCTCTCCAAGATGTTGGGGACGAGGTGGGTGAAGCAACATTGTTGGGACCCGAGTTGAATACGTGTGACTACGGAAAAGATCCAAATGATTCGACAACGTATACAAACGGCACAAGATCAACAAAAGAGTTATGCGGATCTTCATCGAAAGGACGTGGAATTTAGTATAGGGGATCATGTATTGTTGCGAGTTGCTCCATGGAAGGGAGTTACAAGATTTGGGAAGAGAGGAAAGCTCAATCCATGATTTATTGGTCCATTTCAAATTCTTGACCGAGTAAGAAATGTAGCCTATAGACTCGCGTTACCTCCGAGTATGTCTCGTGTTCATAATGTGTTTCACATATCTCAGATTTCAGTAAATATGTGAAAGACCGAACCACGTTATAGAGATAGAACCGGACGAGATAGCCAAAGACTTAACGTGTGAGGAGGTACTGTCGAAGATCTTGGATAGGAAGGAGCATGTCCTACGCCATGAAAGGTCATACCACAAGTTAAAGTTCGTGGAGGAATCATGCTATAGAGGAAATGACACAGGGAATTGAAACGGAAATGAAAGCGAGGTATCCTCACCTTTTCAAACACACAGTACGTCGCGTCAATTTCGAGGGACGAAATTTCATAAGGAGGGGGAGGTTGTAAGACCCCAACTTATTATTAATGAAATTTAATTTTCTCTATTTATTATTTTGAAATAGTAAGGGTTGATTTGATTAATGTGGATAGTTAGGGGTAAAATACGCAAATATTTCAAAATAAGCAAGTGGTTATAAAATATTCATTCTTTGTCGGGGAATATTATTAAATGCGACGACAAGTAGCGACCGTGTGTGGGGCCCCATAACTTGAGCGATTGGATGAATAAAACGACAAATATAAGTTGTTTAAAAATAACAACGTAGTTATTACTGAATTAATCTTGTTAAAATACTCGATTGGTTAAAACACGAGAAGACACCAGTATTGCACCAATTATTGATTCTTACGTAAGAAGGCACTACTCAATAATGGTTATAGTAATTACTGTTCACTATTTTATTGATTTAATAATTGTTGCGTTGATATTTTATATTGCTGTTGTTTCAATAATTGTCATTACACAGTATTTTTCATTATCGAAGCAATAATTCATATTATCTGAATAATATTATTAGATAACATTATTGGCAATGTCTAGAAAGTTCTGTTACAGGAGAGGTTTGGTCACCTAATTGCGGCGCCAAGAAGAGAGAAATTCTTATTGAAAGCCCCTCTTTCTTTGAACGCACGGTTGTCATATTGTGATTCGTAATATTATTTGTGAATAATTAATTATTGATTCATATGATGAGGAAAATATTGATTTTATGTGGATATAGATGGAGAAAATTTTTAATGTGACAATTGTTGAAAATTGAAATTTTATCTTTTCTCGATAAAATAATTCATTTAAATATATTATTATATTTTAATAATATAATAATGGTGATATTTTTACAACGAATGTGGGATATATGAGTATCTGAGGAGGAAGAGTATTTTTGTTGCAATAAATGTTTAAAACATGTTAAACATGCTCGGTGGACCCCATTTATTGATTGAAATTTGATTATAAACACAATAAAATCGCTTGCTTGTGGATTTGATCCAATTTTGTTTGGAATTTGGAAAAACTTTCTTCTGCAAAGTTGTAGAGAATTGAATTTCCTATTAAAATTCGTGAGTTTCGAATTTTTTGACAAAAGGGCTATTTATTGTGAATTATTGAAGTTCCGAAGCTCCGAAATAATTGATTTTTGGAAGTTTAAATTATTTAAATTAGAAAAATGTTTTTTCTTACTTTTTCTAGAATGTGGCATGTACTTATTGAGCTGAAATCAGATTTCAAGAGTGGCGTAGGAATTTTGATATATATAATAATATTAAATTAAATTTTACGCTTTGGTGTTCTAAGCGATTTCCTATAAATAGGGTGCTTAGGTTAGAATTGAAAATTACACCGAAATCAAGTTTTCTCTCTATATTATCGGCGTATTCTTGTGAGTATTTTGAGTATACTTTGAGTATTGCTATACTGATGCAAGTTCAAGTCATAGCTTTATATCCTGGTGTTTTAAATTTAAAGTCTTGATCTTTCGAGGGAAGGGATATTATTATTTTTCAGTAATGATATTATTTCTTCAATATCATTATCTTTGAAATATTGATCCGAAGTTTTATCAAATTTGGAACTTTTGGTGTCTGAGTTACTTATTCACGTGTACGGTCTTATTCACGAATCTGACTATTCATCTAAAAAATGAAAATTTTCCTTTTAAATCTAAAATATCTATTGTGGATACTAGCTTTGATTGTATCCATGTTTTGATCATTCTTGAATTTTACACCACTATGATTATTTTTGAGGTATTTTTGGACATGGATAAAACAAAGTACTGAATCCTTAATCCTTAATCCTTGTCATTTTGTTTCACCGGATTCGCTTTCTTTAAAAATATTTTCATCATCCTCGATCTTAAATGATGATATTATTGAATATCTTTCATCTGTAGTGCAAAGATGAATGATTTCGATGAATATCTTTGCCCGTAGTGCAAAGATGAGCAGTGTTTAGATGAACATGACTAATCGATGAATATCTTTGGCTCAGTAGTGCAAAGATAAATATTTGATTCCGGATGTATATTGATTGATGTTACAGGGGATAAAAGATGAGATTTATGAACTTTTAAATTCATACATAGAAGATAGTAGTTTGCATTCTCTACTTAACTCTTCTAATGAATTATTATTTCAACTGCGAATATTGATTTAAAAACTTGTTGTCTATTGTATTCTATTAAATTTTTCCTGTTAAAGACTAATGATAATTTGTTGTATATTATCTTAGTCATAATATTCTTTACTTGGGCTAGTTGAGCTCACCCTTTTCCTTTTTGTTCCATTTTTCTTCTCGGGAGGCGAGAATATAAGCGAGTACGAGTCGGGTATGGAATGAAGGTTCTAGAGAGAGTTGTTTAGTAGTCCTCACCATTTTGTAAAATAATGTATCAATAAATGTGATGAGGATTTATTTGAGTATAAATATTGTCTAAAAGATAATATTTGTATTCAAACTCACGATTTCTTGTTGTAATAATAAAGTTGTAGTTGTTTACGTACCATGTATTGACAACTTCGAATGGGTGATGTATACCTATTTTGGGGCGTCACATCCAAATCCCCGCAGAGACAACACTGGGAGTAGCAACCCCATCCTTGGTGATAGCCCCAAGGGATGCCATTGCAGTTCCGGCGATAACCCCGGAAATGCTTGTTTCAAATACATGCTATCAGCTTCAATCCAGATGACAGTGATACATACAAACAGGTAGCAGTCCAATCTCAGACATAACCCTGAGCAACGTCTGCTTTCCACTTAAACCGGTGATAACCACGGTGAGGAGTCAACACGTCATCTTACTATCTTAACAAGATGATATTGCAGCATACCAACAAGTGGTCCAATCTCAGCTGTAACCCTGAGCAACGTCTACTTTCAACTCAACCCGGCGATAACCCCGACAAGGAGTCAAACATCATCTTGTTCCTTCGACAAATGGCACGTCGTCTCAACACTTCATACATACATACATACAACAATGTCCCACAAGAGCCGAGGATTGACAATTCCGAGTGACTATTACGTATGGCAGTACTTTGGATAGAATTTGAAGCTTGAAGACCATGGGCATAGACCCCTCTTCCTGACTTCATACAACCTCTAATCTATGCCATTACGTAACTCTCGACACCAGCGGTCTGAAGAAGTATAGATATACATTTTTTGGATGCTCGGATTGAAGTTCTACAAGTTCGATGGACATTACGATTGCTGCACGTTCAGCACGTCTTCACGAGACAGCCGGGACCCATGAGGCTCGGATCCACCACGAATGACCACGGTGTACACGCTTTCACCGTGTGTACTGCGCTGCCCATCAACTATAAATATAAGCTGAGGGGTCAGCCATTTGAAGAGAGAGGGAGAAGGAAAAAGGCGAGGAAGCTCTATCCATTTTACTCTGCATACACATCTTTTGAGTGTTTCCTCTTCTTTAAACACTAGTTAGCTCACATATAGCTACTTTTTATCCGGTGGGAGCTGAGTGTTTATCCATTTAAAGTCTAAGAAGTCTACTTTGGCAGCCCACTGTAAGCCTTCTTACATTCTATAAAGCCTCTTTCTCATATATCACACACTATTGTACACGTTGATAGTCGTGTGAGTGTGTTTTCCTTGACTTGATTATCCGTGGTTTTCATTTCATCGTATATATATACTAATATATGTATATATTTCATATAAATGGACTAACATTATCGAGTTATGCCTTGATTGAGCTTAGACTTGATTCGAGCGTTTATTTGCTTTATATATATATATATATATATATATATATATATATATATATAAAGCGTGGTGGACTCATATGCGATGAGCCTCGGATTTTACATCCTAGTGTGTTTAATTGCTTTAATATATATATATATATATATATACTTATATATATAATTGTTTTCGAGACATATCGATGAGCTGGATTTTACATCCTATGTGCATTTACTCGCTTATATATATATATATATATATATATATATATATATATATATATATTTATTTTATATATCAGAGAGCCCAATTTACATCCGTGTGTTTATTGCTTTTATATATATATATATATATGTATACATATGTATATATATATATATATATTTACATTCTGTCATGCCTGGAGTTTACTTCGTGGCAGTTGATCGCTTTTACAGCTTTATTTACATTTCGTCCCGCCTGGAGTTGACTTCGCGGCGGTTGATAATGTTCATATATATATATTTATCGCTTTTATATATTTACATTTACGATCCCCCATGGAGTTGCTTCGTGGTGGTTGATCCATCTATATATATATATATATATATATATATATATATATATATATTTACTGACTTTTATATATATATAACTCTTCACGCTTTCCATACAAATTGCGATGTCATGTGAGCCTAGGAATCATGTGATCGAGGTTCGGTCTCTTGAATCTAGATTCGGTTCCCATGATGGACATTTTTTCACTTTTAAGCGACTTGTACACATTATTTTACAAAGGTCTGAGTTTCCTTGGATGGGTCATTATGCCCATAAGGAATTGAGATTCTTTCAGATATTATTTTCTCGAGAATGCTTCGCATCTCAAAAATAAAAGCAAACAAGCCGAACATTTAATAAAATGGAAGTATGAAAAGGTCTCAATTCCTATTGAGCACAGGGTTTGAAAACCTCTTTTCCAAAATGTCATTGCTATCTTGTGGTTAAAACTGAATTTTTCTAATAAAATTCAAACCCTTGTATATAGGTGCGAACGAGGCCTCACACTACTTTCAAATAAATTGCACATTGATCCACACATACACACACACACACACATTCATATAACAATTTCTTTGAGAAGTGGCGGTCACCGTGGTAACACGGATGTCGGGTGGTGCCTAACACCTTTCCTCCGCATAATCAAGCCCCCGAACCCTTAATGAATCTCGGTTTCACAGACCCGTTTAGCAGTGTCAAATCACTAGGTCAATGTGCTAACCTTTTCAGTTGCGTTGGTGCAACTTGTTAAATACACCAACTGGCGACTCTTAAAGTCAATCGTCGACATTATACATGTCGGACCTTTTTCACTTATTTTTTCGAACAAATCTCACATTAACATGAGAACACCAAAGAACAAGTAACGAAAAAGGACACTAAAAATCCCGACGTCGACAGGTGGTGACTCTGCTGGGGACTCCAGTAAGAGGGCTTAAGCCGCTATTACAAGCTTTTCAAAATTGTTATATGCTTTTGTGTGATTGTTGCATTTACATTTCTGATAAATGTGTACGAATGCATCTTACTTTCTGCACTGCTAAATATTTATCTGTGATATTAGTGCTTCACACATATTAGTGCTTCGCACATGTCATCATTTTGCATAAACGGTGAGACACGTTGTATGTGAATGTATGTTGTGTGGTCCCTCCATCAGGAGGCTATCCTGTCGGTGTTTGATTACTGGACCCGTGGGAAGAATAATTCCCCGGGGATCAGGAAAGGTACCACTCAGATTCGCTCCAGTTGAAAGACCGAATTAACTTCCCGTGAAGTAGATTGCGATGATCTGGGAACCTTCATGCCGAAAAGCTGCGAGAGTAACCCTAAGATAGGTCAGCCTCTGATAAACCAAACGCAGAGGAAAGTCTCTTCATGCTTTCCATTTTTAATTACTTGTAAAAACATTTACTTGTAATTTTATCTATGCATGACATGTTATCAATTACTAAATCGGTTTTGCAGGACAAAATTCCTAAAATGGACATGTTATGATAACATTTACATTACCCTAAGACTAAACTACTCAAGTCTTTTGTAGGGAAGCAATTGGGCCTGTTACCAGCTCAAAATCAAAAAAGGCTATAAGCCTACAGCCAATCATGTCTTCTTCAGAACAGTCTAATCTTGTTTCCTGAGAAGAATTTGACGGATTGAGTAAACAAATTATGGACTTGGCTATTCTACTGAAAGAATTACACCAGTCTACTCAAGGTACGAAGATACCTACACATACAGAACCCCCTACACAAGGAGTTTAAGGTCTGGAAAAAACAATTCCAGAATATCAGTTGGATACAACCAACAAAGACACTGAAGGCACCCATCTCCAAGGAGATCAGACAACGGTGACATCAGAAAGAAAGTTCTTCAAATGGAGTAAACCATTCGTGTTCTCAAAGGGATTGGAACTCATGGCAGTGTTTCATATATAGACCTTTGCATATTTCCTGGAGTGCATTATCCGGAGAAATTCAAAGCCCGTGATTTTGAGAAATATGACGGATTAGGGGATCTTTATACACATTTAAAGGTGTTCATTGGAGAACTCGGAACTTATGCTGAGAATGAAAAGCTCCGAATGCAGCTGTTTCAAAAAAGTCTAACTGGAGAAGCCCATTCATGGTATACCAGATTAGATAACTCTAAGATCCATAGTTGGAAGAGGCGCCCACGCTTTCCTCACTCAATACGATTTTCAATCACGGATGGCTCCCTGATCGGTACCAAATTACCAAGGTCAAAAGCAAATGTACTAGTGAGTCATTCGGAGAGTATGCTCAAAGGTGGAGGCGCCTTCTTTGCTCAAGTTATTCCTTCCATGATGTAATTAGAAATGGTCATGACTTTCATAGATATCTGAGAAGCTCCTTTCTATGAAAAAGTTCTAGTTGGTATTGGCAAACCATTTTCCGAAATGATCAAACACTACGAGATAGTGAAATGGGATTGAAGTCCCAGAAATTTCAAGACCTAATATTTCTTAAAGTCATTCTTGAGCACATCCGATCCGGATCTTATGGAAACAACCCCCGGAGGGTCCATAAAAAGAAAGAGGAGGATGTTTCCTTGATACTACAAGGACAAAAAGGCAATCCAAGCATACCTATGCAGAGGAGAAACTACTCCCCTTTTCCATCAAAATCTTTAAACCCTCCATTGCCTAAAAGTGGAGAAGTAAAGCGACCTCGAATGTTCACACCCTTAGGGGATTCGCTCGATAAAATTCTTGTTCTTTTGACTGCTCAGAAGAAAATTACACATCTTCTTCCACTAGCCAACCCTAATGGGAAGGGTTTTAATGCTACTCAGAAGTGTGTTTACCATGCCGGGGCACTCGGACATGATACTCAAGATTGTTGGGCCTTGAAACACAAGATCCTAGATCTGATAGACAACGGTGAGATCATAGTCACCAAGCCTGATCAACCTCATGTGCAAGACAACCCTCTTCCTCAACACAAAGAAGAAGAGGTTAACATGATCAATTGGAGCACTGGACATGGTTCCAATTCTACTGGTGAATCATCCCAACCCATCAAAGACGGTGTTGACAAATGGGATTATGTAAAGTTCTAGTTTACCATGGAACGAAAGATGAAAGCTCTTTGCAAACAAATTGAGCAATTAGCAGAACTGGTGACCCACCATCATCAAGTCACACGCCAATTATCAGGCAGGAGCATGCCTATCTCCTTCCATTTGTTACGAATACTTCATCAACACCTTCAGAAAGAGAAGCTATGGAGGATAAGGTTGCAAAGCAAGCAAGTGCTAAAGCCCGTCGGGATTTTGCCAATAAAAGGGAATTCACCTATTTGGGCCAATCTATGGAGGAGATACTTCAAATGTTGATCAACGAAGGAAGAATCACATTCCTTCTACCTCCAATCAATCCCCGCTGAGGGCGGTTCAATCCTGATGAAATGTGTCAATATCATTCACATTCTCGCGGTCACAACACAAAAGAATGCTGGGCACTCCGCCATCTCATTCAGAATCTTATTGATAGCGGTGTCCTGCAAATAGCGGATGATTACACTATGAAACTCAAGGGTTTCCCATACAACCAATTCATCTCAAAGGAGCTGACAATCCTTTGAAAGTGGCCACACCAGAGCCAATTCCTTTACCTTGCAGATTACAACATCCTGTTGTCAGCTTACATAAAGTTCCATGGAATTATGGAGAAGCTGAAGGATCCACGTCTCATACTACTGCTACAGTGTCAAAAGAAAATCCATTGTACGTTCCTCAACGGGTTATATAAACCTACTTGCGAAGCAAAGGGGAAATTGCCCATGGAGAAAATTGAAAAATTCCTCCGTACTATGGGTCATAATGAAGCCAAAGTGGTTTTAAGCTTGCGAGAAGCTCCACACCAGATTTCAATACTGGATTTGGTTTTCTCTTCTAAGGATCATCAGAAGATCTTGCTAAAGGTTTTGGAAGAAGCCTACCTGCCAATATCAGTGAATGTCGAAAAATTTCAACATTTGGTGGATCACATTTTCAACAACAATGTGATATCCTTCACTGATGACGATATACCTCCCGAAGGAACCGGTCATGTCAAACCACTGCACATCACAGTGTTGTCTTCCGATTACATGCTAGCTGGAGTATTGATAGATGGAGGTTCATCTCTAAACATTTGTCCTTATGCCACCTTGGTGAAGATGAATATCAATCTCAAGCGGATCCAAAGCAGCCATACGATCATCCGAGCTTTTGATGGATCTCGGCAAAATTTCGTTGGAAAGATTGAATTGCCAATTAAGATTGGTCCTAATACATTCAACGTATCCTTCCACATCCTCAAGATAGATTTGGGATATAACCTGCTATTGGGGAGACCATAGAAACATATGGCTGGAGCTGTTCCCTCCACCTTACATCAACAACTCAAATACATCATCAACAACATTCTAGTCACTGTCAATGCTGAGCCGGAATGTCTTAGACCAGGAGCTCTACCAATTATTAGCTTTAATTCAGAAGTTGAGCAGGCCAGTTTCCATACTCTGGAAGTGAGTAACACGCAATACCATTCTATTGGAGCGCCACTTCCTGTACCCAAGATTTCTGATGAGGTTATATCAGCCACTTAAGAAATGATGTTATTGGGTTATCAACCTGGTCAAGGGCTTGGTAAGGATCAACAGGGTATTAAGCACCCCATCCAAATGTCCAGTCAAATTGGGATAGCTGGACTAGGTTATTCTGATAATTCCACTCATATAAATCCTCACAAGCATAAGCAGGTTCCTCAAGCTTCCGCCGTACGACGATTTGCTATACCTTTACCTCATGAGTTAATGCAATCTCCAGTAAAGGTGCTAGCCCATGCTGTGGCTATGCTGTTTCCGAAACCAGTGCCAATCAAAGTTAAAGAGGTGTTGATTCCTGATCCCGAGGCGGAAGAAAAGGAACGAAAACGCAAACATGACCTTGCCTTGAGGATGGCAGGCATTCGCGTCATTATTCATGATGAACATACAAACAGATACACCCTAGACGATGATTGCCCAGATGTCATGGTTATCATTCGGGAAAAGGAGGACACTGACGATCCTTCTATCACTGCAGTCCTTCAGGACTTTGCCCTCGACAATTGGAGCAGCACTCCATGCATTGGTCGACGAGGGTAAAATGGGCAGAAAATCCCTCTGCCCTATAGATAACTTTAATTGCTTGCTTTCCTTTACAGCACTAGTAGTTATTTTATCATGTACATGCTAACACTTTTTTATGATCGAACGGTTTCATAGATTAAGTGAAAGCATATTTTGTTTCAGGATTCTGAATTTAGACGTGCCTATACTTGCTGATAAGGTGCCTTGTCTCCACAAGGGCTGTAACTTTAATGCAAAGTTGGACTCAGACTTGATGGACATCCAAGAGGACATTGAGACACCTTAAGAGATTAAGGAATGGGTCGCCGACAAACCCAAACCCAATCTTGATCAAACCACTCCTTTCAATCTCGGAACCTTAGACAACCCTAAGATAATCCAGATTGGTTCAGACCTTATAACAAATCAATGGAATGACATGGTTGCACTATTAACCCAATTCTAGGATGTGTTTGCATGGTCTCATGAAGACATAGTGGGATTGTCTACTGACATTGTTCTTCATCGCCTTCCCATTAAAGAAGGATTCAAGCCAGTTAGGCAAAATAGCCTGCACATGGGATTTAAGCTTCTCTTCAGCTACAATTCATCCCGAGGGGCGAACTACGTTGACCAGATCTCCCTGATACCCGAGGGTACGTAGGCAACCATATTCTATATGGCCCGGTTGCAATAAAAAAAACCTTTCTACCCTTTCTCCACAAAAACAACAAAAATATTTCTACACCCTTCTGCCTTTCAGATTCAGCGTTGAACCTCTTACACCAGGTTCGAACTACGCAGACTTGATCTCCTCTTCAACAGTAGTACGTAGGCAGCCATTTATGGTGCAGTTTAACCCCTACCAGAACAAACATACTTGTCACACGGTACTGGGATCAACATTCAAATTGCCCCACTTCATTGGTTTCAGATCAAAGGGATGGAATTATCCAACCTCTTCTCACAAATAGAAGATTCGGTGACCATCTAAGCTGCGATCATGCCTCAAAGAGCAATACCAACCCATAAGAGATGGAATTAACTAGGCTTCTCACAAATAGAAATCTTGGGCGACCATCCGTGGTGCGGTCAATCTCGAGAGGGAAGAAACCACCCTCCTCTCCACTTTTCCATACGAGATACTGGGTTCCAAGACACCAAAGATGGTAGGGATTTTCGATGTCAATGATCCGCTTACGAGAGACCTTGCGACGTCTCAATGTCCATCTATCAAGGATAAGTTCAGAATGCATCAAGATCAAAGGCCTTCGAGAAACAAGTAAATATCAATCAAGTATCAAGGCATAACTAAAAGGGAAGTGAATCAAAATATATTTCCCTGCCATACATAATTCTGTTTGATATATACATCTGTGTTGTACATGACAAAATGGCTAAGCTAGTCTGTGCAGGAAAATATAAAGCTATCTACAGATCTGTGTGTATGCGGACTATCAGATCTAACATAGCATCCCTTTCTGAAGACGGAGGTAACGCTGCAAGCTCCTGCCCAAGGGTATCTACACGAGCTAGCAGATCAGAGGCTAACTGCATGGTGGCATAATGCTCATCAATGTAAGCATTCATGTCGGCCAGACTGACCGTCATCTGGGATCTCACTGAAGTGCTGTCTGCAATGGCCACATCCCTAGCAGATAAGGCGGCATCCCGATCAACTATCAATGCATCCCTGGCTGATCTAGCCCCATCCCTCTCTAATAGAGCGGTATCTCTCTTATCAAGAGCTGTTAACTTCGTGGGCCTAGCCTGATCTCTATCATAGGTCATCAGATGTAAGCTCTGCTCCAAATGCTGTGCTGAATACTGAGTAATAGTGGCACTCGGGGTGGGAGAATCTATCACAAATGCTGGCAACCCAGCAGTCGAGTCATCGATGAGAATGACAACCTCCTCTATAGGCTCCTCATCGTCAGAATTTGTCTCTTGCACTGTGGATATTGCCGTAGCCAATGCAATCTCTATCTCCATCCATGCGAAATACTCTGCAGAACAACCTGGATGACTGATAGAAAACTCAGCCGACTCTCGCTGATCCCAACAGGCATACAACTTGGATCTGTCCTCCGCTGACAAACGGTGTGACGCAAAATGCTGACTCACTGCTCCCTCGTACGGATGAAAATCCTGAAACTGGTCAAACTGACACATCACGGCTAGTGGGTGGTAAGTAATCATGCCCCTCAATCTAGCCAGAGGGAGATAATCCATGCTCGGAGCATGAGTAATGAAGCTGTAGGGTGAACTAAGCCCTGAACACGGTAATATATCAAATGGATCTCCAATCTCTGCCAAGAAAGCGGACCAAGATACGGCATCTGTACATCCCACAGACTAAAAAGAGTACGACATAGCTATCTCATGGGTGAAACAAAATCCATGATGTCTAAATGTGCTAATCGGTCTCAAGTGTGACATGAACCACACATACAGCATGACCGAGCTACCTTTGAACACTCCTGCCGAATAAGTGCAGCAATATATAGGCGACCTCAAGGTCTCTGCAATAATCATCGGTACAATGGTATGACCCTCCCTGAGAGCTCTCACTGCCATAATGACGCCGATATCTAGCTCATCCATGTACCACGGCATGTATACGTATGACAATACGCACAGAAGTAGTACATCTACTCTGGCTGAACGCCAATGATCCTCCGGTGTGGTGAAATCCCTGGAATGCCGTGCATAGCTGTCCTCAAAGCCAAACCTCTCAAACAGGAAATGCTGGGATATAACATGGCCGGATGTAATCTCATCCTGCACTACTCTGCGCCTCAATCCTATGAGAGTCATGAACTTTCTACTCATGTCTCCTATTGCCATGTGCACGCAAGGTCTATCCAGTGGTAGCATCGTCAATCATGCATACTCCTCCAAAGTAGGAGTCAACTCACGGGTCCCAAAGCGGAATACTTGTCTGTCTGGTACCCAGTGCTCTAGCATGCCCTCTACAAATCCTGGAGGAACCTGAAACATCAGTAAGGTCATAGTATGCTGCAGCAAATCATCTACGATCACCATGTCTAATGGTGATATACTATCATACCATGATCGCATACCACCTACCACCTCAAATGGTGGGGTATGATCAATACGACTAACTGTCGAAGAAGACATCTGTACGGGCCATGTCATAAGACCATCCAGGGCTCAATGCTGAATATCTCTGGACATACATACATATGCATAACAATAACATGCATGATACAATAGATGGCAATATGATATAGGGAATGGAAAACTGTGCATATATTCTTAAGTATATCATCATCTAATACATCTCTGTACAGCTAAAATATAGGGAAATGGGGCGAAGCTACCCAACAGCTAACAGAGGCCTATCAAAAGAAATACATCAGAAAAAGTCAAGAGTGTCGATGTCTACATCATCGATACTGTCCACCTGATGTAACTCCTCCTGAGTCACTAGATCTCTATCTATAGGGATGTCAAGCCTATGCAAAGGAGGATCTGCGTCGACAAAACCATATGGGTCATCCAAGGGACCAGCGCCAGAGCTGGAAGGATCAAAAGTATCTACCTCTGCGGGATCTCTGCCCAAATGCCGAATGAAAAGATGTGGATCGGTCCAAATTTGAAGTTAATCTGTCAATCTATGTCACATGAGTCGGATCTCTGACACAGGCTAGCCAATCCATCATCATAACGGATCCTGGAACCATATCCCCCATAAACTATGTGGCGCGGGTCTGAGCTCCAATCGTACGAGGGATCCACCAATGTTGGAACATCTCTTGAGAACAAGGGCCCTCTGACAATGTAAAACCGTCAATCCCCATCAATGGGATGTCAATGACGGGTGACTGTGAAACAGGCAAACAACACCGAGCAGGAGGCAAAATCGGCATACGAATCTCTCCTGTAGTGCTCCTGATAGCACGTTCTCCTAAATAGAGCTCCAATCCTCCATCTGTGAAGAGAGGAATCCTGCGGGTGGAAATGACGTACTCTACTCCAGTCGGGTGCCCATCCTCAAAGCCAACTCCCAAATGCTCTCCAGAGTAGGGAATCCATGTGATGACATCACCGTCAATAGCTCCAATTAGGGCGACGATGAGTGAAACCCTCGTGACAGGGGACCTCCGCCAGTATGGAATGATGCCATCTCCGTCCTCGTTGATAGGTGTCTAAACCTAACACGCTCACAGGATGCAAACAAGGGAGCCTCTCGTAGGCCCAAAACTGCCAACAAAAAGGCAAACATTTGCTGTCAATCAACACTCTTAACCTATACACGTGAAAAGACAAGAGAAACACTCACCAACAGAAATGGGTAGAATCCTAACCACGCCTCGGTCAAGCCCTGCGATCGCATGCGCATTCCCCTGAGGAAGTAGAAAAAGGTGTAGGAACCCCAATCATACTCTCCTATACGGTCCACATGTCGAGTGGCGCTAATCAAAGCGAAGGACACCATAGAAGAGTTATCTACTATGAAGCAGCCCCTAATGATCATCAGGAATAATCGCCGAAGAATGCGATCCCTAACTCTCACATCATCGGGTATGGGCTCACTCAACAGCCCGCTCATAGCATCTATGCTCAAAGGACCTGTACGGATGGTCCTGCCCTTGAGTGCCTCCGCTGGAACTCCCAACAAGGATCTGACAGTAGTAGGGGTGATATCCGCCGTGCAAGGCACCGGCTCCCCTCCAAACTCCATACCTGTGATAAACCGCCAATCCATCGGCATCATCATCACCTCGTAGTCCAACAAATGGAGTGATCGAAGTCTGGTGGAACCACCGCTTTCGAACAATGCCACGAGGTAACCCTGTGGACAATGACGGGGTAGAATGGAGAAGAACCTCCCGAATCCCCAGCCGTGGACGATCGCTCTATAGTCATCATGCAAGGCCTGATACATAGAGTGGATGCTAAACCAGTTCCCTTGAGGCTGTGTAAAGCCAGGAACCTACATCAAATGCAGATCAACATCAAACTCCTTGGCTCCTCATCAATAGGAAATAAGGAAGATTAAAGATCTAACTTCATACCTCATTTGCGTGCAGGTATACTGAAGGATGCCTACTCAAGTCACCCAGAAGTTTTGGGTTCACCACTTAAATACCTGGCAATTCTCTACAGGGAACACGTACAGCAGGAGCAGGAACCTCGAATGGTACATCCTCCTCCTTGTCCTCGACATTCGGCACCTCAACCCGAATAGGACGTACCACCGCCTCTGCCAAACGACGAGGTCATCTCACGTAATCTGCAACAACAAGCTCTTCAAAATCCCTCCTCCGTACACCAGAAGTGGTCCTACGGGAACTGCTCGGCTGATCTGGATCCATAATATCTGGACAGAAAGTCTCTAAATATCTGGATCTCTTTTTCAAAATGCATTCTGTGATTACATGAATACATGCATTGTTTTAACATACATCTACAGTAGAGTTAAAAATGCATGACTACCCAATACCTATATTTTGGGAAAATTTTGTCATAGCCCCTTTGTAAATGGAACTATCCACATGCACATAGGCATGACTAGGTGGCCATTCAGTAGCACACCTGTACACAGTCATATACATCCTGTATGCATTCATCACATCACAGTAAAAGTCCGTAAGTGTAGTCTAATTACCAGGATTATTTTACTATTCTACCTTTAGTCATCTGTCCTCAGATATGATAAGAAATGATAGTAAAAGGTGCCAATTTGACTATTTCAAAAGTTAAATTTTTTCACATCATTATGTTCAACATGGTTTAATACTGACATTTACTATGTTGAATATTTTTTATCAAGTCATATCAGCATGCATATTCACTACTATGTGTCTATATGCATTTCATGAGATAAGTCATTTTCCAACGGACATAAATTGGAAAAAAAATACATACATGTGTTACCAGGACAGTGAAGATCACTTGTACGGTGATAGAATATGCAGAAAGTTGTCTGAACTCAGCAGATCTGAAGAAGAGCTCTCAGATTTCCTTCGTTGCGCAACTTGAAAATGACTTATAAAAACGACCAGCCACCTATACATAGGCACGGCTGGCCGCAGGTTAACCTGCGGCTCCTACAGGTACACCTGCGGCCCCCCTACATGGGTTCCACACCTCCGGCTCGCTCCAGTTAGAGTTGCAAAGGAGGTCTCGCAAGCTGAAAAGGCCAAATCAAGGATAAAAATGCTACGCGATTGAGCAGAACAGCCTGAAATCCTGGTTTTTTGTTGGTCAGAGTTAAACTCTCGTCGACTCAATGGTATTCGCCTGAATGCATGGTATACTATACCAACGAGCTCAGCTTTTAACAAACCATGCTCGGAAATACCCCACAAAGGTCCGATGCCGTCATTTGCAGGGTTACATCCCTAAACCTCCCCGACGGGGGTTACAACGCAGAAACCATGAAATATCAAACCTCCCCGGTGGGGGTTACAACGCCGAAGTTATCAACATCTATATATCCCCGGCGGGGGTCACAACGCACGTCCTTCAAACATCTATGTCTCCCCTACGGCGGTCACAATGCAATGCAACCATTGATACACACATCAATGAAGGTCAAACAGCCTTGACAATGCATCCAATAGGGATTTATTCGGTGATACACACATCAACGAAGATCAGGCAACCCTGATAACAACAAACTGTTGGCGATAATTTCCGTGTAATGAGGGAATATGTTATACACATCCTCAAACAGAATAAAGCTTTATCCCCACGATCTCTTCCACACAAGAGGTACCTCTATGGAGTATAAACCAATTATTAGGGATTCAAGACTTTGGTGGTAGTCCCAACGCCAACATCCTTGAAGACTTAGATCGCATGTCCAAGCCATCACCGATTGTCATCCCGCAGATTACACTAAATCATGCATCATGCATCATGTTGCTGCATATAGCATCATGTTTATCTTGCTTGCATTTCAAGTGTCTAGGATTCTTTATCCTATCCATGCCTTGTGTTATATGAATATGATAAAGAGGGGCATCTGTAGACACTTGAAATTTTCTGCACTCCTATTTCTAACATTATAGGAGGGTAGATTCATCTTTTGGAGATAACCCTGGAAGACAGCTTACGTCCATTCCAGATACTACTGGAAGTTCAGCTCCAAACCTGGAACTCAACCAGGGAACATTACATCCATTCCGGATACTACTGGAAGTTCAACTCCAAACCCAGAAAACACACCGGGAATGTCATTTCCAATCTCAGAAATAACCCCGAGATATGCAGATCAAAAGACCGGTAACAACACCGGAGAGGATAGTTTTGTCTCGGTTATAACACCGCGACGTTCAGTTCCAGTCCCAGAGACAACACTGGGAGTAGCAACCCCATCCATGGTGATAGCCCCAAGGGATGCCATTGCAGTTCCGACGATAACCCCGGAAATGCTTGTTTCAAATACATGCTATCAGGTTCAATCCAGATGACAGTGATACATACAAACAAGTAGCAGTCCAATCTCAGACATAACCCTGAACAACGTCTGCTTTCTGCTTGAACCGGCGATAACCCCGGTGAGGAGTCAACACGTCATCTTACTGTCTCAACAAGATGATATCGTAGCATACCAACAAGTGGTCGAATCTCAGCTGTAACCCTGAGCAATGTCTACTTTCAACTCAACCCGACGATAACCCCGACAAGGAGTCAAACATCATCTTGTTCCTTCGACAAATGGCACGTCGTCTCAACACTTCATACATATATACATACAACAATGTCCCACAAGAGCCAAGGATTGACAATCCCGAGTGACTATTACGTATGGCAGTACTTTGGATAAAATTTGAAGCTTGAAGACCATGGGCATAGACCCCTCTTCCTGACTTCGTACAACCTCTAATCCATGCCATTACTTAACTCTCGACACCAGCGGTCTGAAGAAGTATAGATATACTTTGTTTGGATGCTCGGATTGAAGTTCTGCAAGTTCGAGCGGACATTATAGTGCACGACTGCACGTACTACAAGGACCGTTGCGAGGCTCGGATCCACGACCCAACCAACCAAGCAGTAATAATCATGCCGTCAGTAGTGTACTGCGACCATCAACCTATAAATATAAGCTGAGGGGTCCGCCATTTGAAGAGAGAGGGAGAAGGAAAAAGGCGAGGAAGCCCTGTCCATTTTACTCTGCATACACATCTTTTGAGTGTTTCCTCTTCTTTAAACACTAGTTAGCTCACATATAGCTACTTTTTATCCGGTGGGAGCTGAGTGTTTATCCATTTAAAGTCTAAGAAGTCTACTTTGGCAGCCCACTGTAAGCCTTCTTACATTCTATAAAGCCTCTTTCTCATATATCACACACTGTTGTACACGTTGAGAGTCGTGTGAGTGTGTTTTGGACTTTGGTTTGGTCCGTGGTTTTCATTACATGCTCTCGTATATATATATATATACTAATATATGTATATATTTCATATATATGGACTAACATTATCGAGTTATGCCTCGATTGAGCCTAGACTTCGATCTGGAGCGTTTATTTGCTTATATATATATACTTATATATATAAACTGTGGTCAGACTCTGTCTAATGAGCCTGGATTTTACATCCGGTGCATTTAATTGCTTTTATATATATATATATATATATATACTTATATATAATTGTTGTCAGACATATCTCGATGAGCCCGGATTTTACATCCGCTTGCATTTACTAAGCTTTTATATATATATATATATATATATAATTGTTGTGTCGGACATATCCGATGAGCAGGATATACATCTGGTGCGTGCTTTTCGCTTATATATATATATATACATTCGGTCTACACTGAGTTTACTTATATGGCGCTTGATCGCTTTTACAACTTTATTTACATTTCGTCCGCTTTTGAGTTTACTTACGTGGCGGTTGATAATGTTCATATATATATATATATATATATATATATATATATATATATATATATATATATATCGCTTTTATATATTTATATTTACGATCCCCCATGGGAGTTGCTTTGTGGTGGTTGATCCATCTATATATATATATATATATATATATATATATATATATATATATATATTCTGACTTTTATATATATAACTGCTATCGCTTTCCATACAAATTGCAGTGTCATTTGAGCCTAGGAATCATGTGATCACAGGTTCAGTCTACTGAATCTAGATTCGGTTCCCATGATGGACATTTTTCATTTATGGCGACTTGTACATGATTTTACATGATGTAAAGTTTCCTTGGATAGTGCATCGTGCCCATAAGGAATTCTAAGATCTTTGTATATTATTTTCTCAAGAATGTTTCGCATCTCGAAAATAAGAGCAAACAAGTCGAACACTTAATAAAGTGGAAGTATGAAAAGGTCTCAATTCCTATTGAGCACAGGGTTTGAAAACCTCTTTTCCAAAATGTCATTGCTATCTTGTGGTTAAAACTGATTTTTTTCTAATTAAATTCAAACCCTTGTATATAGGTGCGAACGAGGCCTCACACTACTTTCAAATAAATTGTACATTGATCCACACACACACACACATTCATATAATAATTTTTTTGAGAAGTGGCGGTCACCGTGGTAACACGGATGTCGGGGGGTGCCTAACACCTTCCCTCTGCATAATCAAGCAGTGACAAATCACTGGGTCAATGTGTTAACCTTTTCGGTTGCGTTAGTGCAACTAGTTAAATACACCAACTGGCGACTCTTAAAGTCAATCGTTGACATTATACATGTCGGACCTTTTTCACTTGTTTTTTCAAACAAATCTCACATTAACATGAGAACACCAAAGAACAAGTAAAAAAAAGGAAACTAAAAATCCCGACGTCGACAACCATTTTTGTAATTTTTTTAGAATTTATTTTTATTTTTAATTTATTTTCCGGAAAATCTAAAATTAGAAATTAAATAATCCGTTACTATAGCCTATAGCGACGCTTTCTGTCACCTTAGGTGTTCTTGAGCCTCAAGAACACTGTCAGGCCAGTCTGAAGGTTGCTCGTTTGACCGGCTATGATTCTCATCTAAAAATGTTTTTGGGCCAACTAATGTTCATAACTCGTACTAATGTAATATTACATGTTCCCACAATCTGATTGGTCATAGAACAACATACTAGGAAGATCTGTGCCTTCAAAGTCCTTGTTAGACGGTTCCTGGGTTTTCTAGAAACCCAGGCAGTCCGAGTGGACACTTTCAAGTTCAAATTAATCAGAGTTCTGATCATTATTTTGGTGGTTTTATGGTTCATACATGTAGTATAGATGACTTGGACTAACGACATATCAAGATCGCAGTCCAACAACAACAGATTCACAGGTTATGACACGGTCAAACCTTGTCAGAAATTTTGTTCAAACTGTTTCTTGGTTTTTCCAGAAATGCAAAACGTGATCAGATGGTCAAGTTTGACCGTCCACTATATTCGATCAGTTGATGATTTAAGGTATCTAAAGGCCAGAATCTATAGTCCACATTACAGGCTAAAATCTTAATACAACAACAACATCAAAACACTTAAACAACTGACAGATCAAGGAACTTAAAAATGTTGTCAGACCCTGTTCATACTTTCTGGGTTACCTAGAATTTTACTCGGTCATGGTCAGTCAACTGACTTTGACCGATTATATCTCGAAATCTTGAAATCAAATAGCTTGGATTCCACTTCCAGATCAAAGTACTCCTGGCATACTACAAATCCAAAGCTTAAAACAACACAAATCCTAAACAAACAAGAATATGTGGCTCCTAACATTAGCTTGTCATACCACAAATCATGTTCTTGGACAGTTTTGAAAATCATCACTTTTAAAGCCATTTGATGCTATGGATCGATGGTATATCACCATAGATAATCATAAAAAACCTTCTAGCAAATATCTAAACACATAAACACAATTTTTTTCTTAACATGAAGGATCAAAAATAGGTTAGGGCTTTTATACCTTCAAGTTCAAATCTTGATCTATGCTCTCTAATCTGATATAAGGTGATCTAGGGGTTGTTTATGTGACTGGTCTACTTAACAAATTCGGAGGTCTTGGTGAGAGAGAGAGTTGGTGAGAGTTTGATAACAAATGAGCTTATTTTGCATACTTTCTCTCTCTTAATCTATTTATATTACGTAGATACATTGTATATACGCATGCAAGGTGTCAAATGGGATCAGATGTGCTGAGATTTATAGTCACAAGTCAAAGCATTAGGTTACCAACTAAAGCTTTAGCAAATTTTACAAGTTACATTAATAATATTCCATAAAGGGCATTTTGGTCATTTGCATTGTATTTTTAATGGCATACTCGACATTTTCCAAACCTTTAGGGTTTAACCCTAAGGTTTTAACCCTTATATTTTACAACAGTAGTTTCCATGATTTTCAATTTAGGGTTTTAAAAATAGGAAATTAAGATGATTAAAATATAATTAGGGTTTTCTAATTATATTAGAGTTTCCTAATCATATTAAAGTTTAATATTCACATTAGGCTTGCTAATTGGGATTAGGGTTTCTTAATTAGGGTTTAGGATTTCTGAATTTTAAATTAGGGTTTCCCGACATACAATTAGGGTTCCTAATTGTGCGTTAGGGTTTCTAATCCCCTATTATGGTTTACAAATTTTAAACCCTATCTAGTGAATTATTGGTCATTAACTCAATATAGTACAAACACGTACTCATAGATACATTTATTATAACTGTGATTTTTGTCGAATCCCTATCGAAACTTAGGGTTAGGGTTTTAAATTCTCGGTTAAGCACAACTCTACTCTTATTTACTCTGTCAATACACAAATTGACTAAATTTCAAAACTTGTATCACAGATGTACAACACAATATTAACAGTCAATATTAATATTAAATAAAAAAATTATTCATAAAATTTGGATTATTCAAAATCTCGGGTTATTACATTCACCCCTCCTTAAAAGGATTCTGTCCTCGGAATCAACGCTTTCTTATTCTCTACAATCTTTTAAAGTTGTATCATCAATTTATTATTATCAATGCAATATTAATTTATGTTGCAAATTCTAACTTGTGACTTGGATTCATAAAAGAAAACAATTCACATCGATATTTATCCAATATTACTCGCATAATTAAATTTCTGAACGACATTGTTACCTATTGCCACCTCCTGAGTAGCCACTGCATCTTGCGCCGTTATGTTGAATGTACGAGCCGTTGGTCTTCCTGGCTGAGCAAGTCCTCGAATCGCCAAGATTCCGCTACCAGATCCCTTGTTGACACTTTCCTTCTCCCCATTCCTCTTAGGACAGTTTTGAACCAGATGGTCAGTCGATCCGCACGTAAAACAACCTTGAATCTTCTTCGGACTGGGACAATTGGGTGACAGGTGTCCTTCTTGACCACAGTTATAGGAAACTCCCCTCTTCTTCAAACAAACTCCCAAATGGTTCTTTCCACATGTCGCACATGGCTCCCTCCCTTTCTTATTCCCTTCTATCTTATTACTCGACTGGGTATTCTCGCTCCACTTTCTCTTATTTGGATTACTACCACCACTGCTTCCTCCGTCATTTGTCTTCTTCTTCTTCTCTTGATGAAATTGAGATGCAGCTTCGCTCCCTTCTTCAGCCAGTAACGCTTTCTCCAACAAAGCCGCGAACGTATTGATCTGCAACATAGCTATTTGTTGTATATCCCCGGCTTCAGTCCATTCTCAAATCTTCTTACCTTTTTTGCTTCTGTGTCCACCTGATGAGGTGGAAATCTCGCTAACTCATTGAATTTGGCAGCATACTAAGAAACTGACATATTCTCCTGCTTTAGTTCTAAGAACTTAACTTCCATCGGAGCTTGCATACTCGACGAAAAATAGTTCTCAAAAAACAACTCCTTGAATCTTGTCCAAGTTACCACTGTTGTACCAGCTCTCACCTGATTTGTCTCCCACCAGTAATTGGCTTCTCCCTTCATCAGATATGTTGCAAAAGTTATCTTTTGCTCTTTCGCTACTCAGGCGATAATGAATGCTTTCTCCATCTCCTTCACCCAAGTTTAGGCTTCAATTGGATCTGTGGTCCCCTTGAATTTAGGCGGTCCTACCGCTTTAAAGTCTTTAAAATTTGCTAATCTATCAGCTGGATGATTTCTTGCTCTTCCTCTAGCTGCTGGAGCTCTATTTCCCATAGCTTGAGTTAACATATCTACGAAATTCTGCATCGGGTCAGCTTGACCTCCTTCATTATTCACTGACTGTTCTTCTCTTTAGTTTTGATTCTGTCGTCTAGGCGTCATGATCTGATTTAAATAAAAATCTTACATTAATTCTCTTTCTTTACACAAATTCTTAACACAATAAGAATTCAACACATAATTCTCATATAATCACATATTTATTCAAATAACACATAGTACATTTAGTACTTAACATATACAACTATCCCTTTTTAATCAAATATTAGGATTAACAACATAACTTTACACGAAAAGTTGCAATTCTTCATTCACACATAGCTATTCCCAGTTCGTCAAACTTACCACACTTATGAGTTCAAGAACTTACCACAATTATATGAATGTAATAACTTATCCTAGTCAGACCTTTGGTGTCCATTCGTTGAGCTGTTCAAAAACATTTTATATAGTTATGAGTCATGAACTTACCATAAGTATGAGTTTTAAAAACTCACAAATTAATCTTAATCTTATATTCATATAGAAAATAAAGATATCATTCATACAAACATATATATATATATATATATATATATATATATATATATATTTACATATGCTCACTCATCGTTCTCGATAGTACAACTTTTAATATCATAATATTCTACCAAAAGATATTATCACTTATATCTAAGTTGCCTACCGACCACTCCCTTCACCAGTCTTCTTCTTGTTGGGACACTTGTTCAATCCATGACCCGTTCTTCCACATGAGAAACACTTCCTCATATTTGGCTTATGACAATGTAGGGAAATATGTCCTTCCTGCTTACAGTTGAAATACACATTCTTCCACATCATGCATTCTCCCACGTGAGTCTTTCCACACTTGCTATAGACTTGCTTCTTTTTCGGGTTTGAATTTTCAGAATTATCGCTGTCGTTGTTCCTCTTTCTCTTGTTCTTGCCTTTCTGCTTGGTTGTTCCCTCTGATGATCCACCACCTTCTATCTTCATCCTTTCCACCTGCGCCTTCAGCCCGTTCGGTTCTTCAGTCATTTCGCATAACGCTCGCTCCATCTTCCACAACTCCTCCAAGAGAAACACTTTATTTCTGAGTTCTTGTACTTCTGCAGATTCTTGATCTTTCTCCCCAACTTTAGTCTTATTCCCTTTCTCCACCTTAACTTCTTTAGACTCTGCTTCCTCATCTCCACTCAGATACATCTCGGGATAATCATCATGATCACTCCCCAAATTTACCATAGGTTCATCTTTCCTAACTTCTTCAATGACTAACTTTGCTTTGGCACCGCACTCTCTGCCCTTTGGTGAAACAAATTACCGCATCTCCTTACTCATTTCATCTTCTCTTGACATCCTACAGTCAGTTAAACAACTTGAGTAGTACCTCACCAGTATGAAATTCTCTCATTATTTGTCCACATACCTCACTATTGATGCACTTCGACAATCCCTCACTTAGTACTCTAAATGAGTATTCTCTATCTCGCTTATGGTTATAATCCTAGGGTTTTCCCAACCCACTTAAGGTTTATAACCTACATCTTTGATACCAACCTGTGACACCCCCAAATTCGGGTTACCTGACCCCCGAGTTTGGTGTTCATGATCCACAATATAATTTATCATCTAACTACCCGGTCATTGATGAATAGAATATTACACCACATTAACTGATAAAGTTAATACATTAGTCCTAGGTTCTCTAACCTTAACATTACAAACATACCCTTTAGATATACAAAAAGGGTTTACAAACATGACATAATAATAATATTTATAATATCTACGCTATCACAATGCCTTTGCCTTTGTCCTTTACAACATCTCCGAGATAAACTTTGCAATCTCTCTCTTCATATTGTTCCACCAAAATGTATATCGAAGATCACGAAACATTTTGGTACTTCCAGGATGGATTGCAAATGGTGTATTGTGTGCCTCCATCATGATCTTGTACTTCAAATCAGAGCCGTTAGGAACACAAAGTCTGGAGTGGACTCGAAGTATTCCTTCTTCATCGATTCTTGCTTCTGGAATAACAACTTCTTGTACTTTCTTCTTCATTCGCATCAGCTCCGGGTCTGTGGCTTGAGCAACTTTAACTTCATTGATTAAAGTTGGTTCTATGTGTATACTTGACATCATCGCATGGGTCCCCGGAGTCTTGAATTCAATCTTCAACTTTTGTAAATCACACAAAATGGGCCTTTGTGTTGACAACATCGTACTCATTCCCGCATATGATCTTCTACTCAACGCGTTAGCTACCACGTTCGCTTTTCCAGGATGGTATTGAATGGTATGGTCATAGTCTTTCAACAGCTCGAGCCAACGTCATTTCCACATGTTGAGTTCCTTTTGGGTAAAGAAATATTTGAGGCTTTTATGGTCTGAATATATCTCCACTTTCTCCCCATATAAATAGTGCCTCCAGGATCTTTAAGCGCCAAAAATAGCTCACGCTAACTCTAGATCATGAGTAAGATAATTCCTCTCATATTCTTTAAGTTGTCGCGAGGCATAGGCTATGACTTTCCCATGTTGCATGAGAACACATCCTAACCCTTTGCCTGAAGCATCGCTATAGATAACAAATCCATCCGAACCAGATGGTATTGTCAGAACAGGTGCCGAAATGAGCCTCCTCTTAAGCTCTTGGAAACTTTTCTCGCAATCCTCGCTCCATACAAATTTTATATCCTTCTGAGTCAACTGAGTTAACGGAGTAGCAATTCGAGAAAATCCTTCCACGAATCTCCGATAATAACCAGCTAAGCCCAGAAAGCTACGTACTTCGGGTCACCAACTTTGGTTGCTCCCAACTTTGTATTGCTTCAATCTTTGTCGGGTCAACAGATACTCTATGTTTTGACACCACATGCCCAAGGAATGCTACTTTCTCAAGCCAGAACTCGCATTTCTTCAACTTAGCATAAAGCTTGTTTTCACGAAGCCTTTGGAGTACCAGCTTCAAATGGTGCTCATGATCTTCACGGCTTTTGGAATATATGAGGATGTCATCAATGAAGACAACAACGAACTGATCCAAATATTCTTTAAATACTTGGTTCATCATATCCATGAAAGCCGCAGGAGCATTAGTCAATCCAAAAGACATGACTAGGAATTCATAATGCCCGTCTCGAGTTACAAGGCGCCTTTGGAATATCCTCGCCTCTAATCTTGGTGATGATATCCAGAACGAAGATCAATTTTTGAAAAGAATTGTGCTCCTTGCAACTGGTCAAACAGGTCATCAATCCGAGGTAGCGGATACCTATTCTTGATAGTGACATGGTTCAATTCCCGGTAGTCAATACAAAGTCGCATACTCCCGTCTTTCTTCTTTACAAATAAAACAGGAGCACCCCAAAGAGATGTACTAGGAAGAATGAAATCGATGTCCAACAACTCCTGTAGTTGGACCTTTAACTCCTGAAGTTCAATAAGAGCCATTCGATATGGGGTTTTAGAAATGGGCTTTGTACCAGGTTCAATATCAATAAAGAATTCAACTTCACGCTCGGGGTGTGACCGGAAGTTCTTCAGAAATACGTCAGGAAAGTCAGTAACAACAGGAATATTATTCAAATTTGATGTGTCTTTATTCAAATCCATAACATGGGCTAAGAAAGTTTGACATCAATTTTTTAATAAACGAATGGCTTTATGGCTTGATATAACAGTGATTGATTTTAATGGTTTAGTTGCTTGAATTCGAACAACATGTTGGTTAGGAATATGAAAACTAATAACCTTACGAAAATAATCAATTTTGGCATGATGAGTAGTTAACCAATCAATCCCTAAAATCACATCAAAAGCAAGTATCTTTAAAGAGATAAGGTCAACAAGTAATGTGATGGTGCCAACTTGGATCAAACAAGATTTATAAACAGTGGATGTGATGAAAGTTTCTCCTAACGGAGTCTCCATAGATAGGTAAAAGTCTAATTTCTCCAGAGTCAAGTTTAAACGTTGAGCACAAGCAGGAGAAATAAATGAATGGGTAGCACCGGTATCTAGTAATGTATAAACTTCGCAAAAATTTATGATTAGCTTACCCGTGATCACCTCGTTTGGGTTCCTTGCATTTTGACCAGTCACGACAAATGCTCCTCCAAGAACCGTTGACTTTGACTTTTCTGGGATAACCTTTTGAGTCACCATCACCGCCGGACTTGGTTTCGCTACCGTACAATCTCGAGCGATATGTCCTTCCTTTCCATAATTATAGCATACCTTGAACTATTGTGGACAGTTTGGGCTGATATGTCCCTCTTTTCCGCATTTATAGCACACGACCGGTGGTCGTTCTGCTCTCTTAGAACCAGTTGTTGCTGGTGCTGACGTCTTCGCATTGTCATTGTTGAATCTCCTCTTTTTAAAATCTCCCCCCAACTCGCTTCTTCTATTTTCATGGCCATGATTACCACCAGAGTGGTTACCGCTTTTGTCCGTATTTTTCTTTCTCCGTTGGTTATCGTTGTTCTGATGACTGCTGTCACCGGTATGATCCTGGTTGTGGTCCCTCGGTTGAACGTACTCGTTATCTTGCTCTAATAATTGAGCCCTGTTGACAACATTTGAATGGAGAGAAAATTTATGAGAAATGAGATATTGACGTATGTCGGGTTTCAAACCTCTCAGAAACATTCGCGTCATACGTTCCTCATTCTCCACCAAATGAGGTGCAAACCTGGATAACTCCGCGAACTTCGCCTCGTACTGGGACACCGTCATGTTGTTTTGCTCCAGTCTAATAAACTCTACTTCCTTCATATGATGAATACTTTCAGGAAAGTGTCATTGAACAGTTTTTGTCATACCCTAAGGGTCTTAAGGAATAAGTCAAAGTATAATTTATCATGCACATGATACTATGATGATCTCAATTCCAAGGATCATTTGTACTACTATCACTACAGGAATTCTATGACGCCCCCAAAATAGGTATACATCACCCATTCTGAGTTGTCAAATACATGGTACAGAAACAACTACAACTTTATTAATACATTTGTCGTGCAAAATATGATAACACTTAAACTGTGAGTTTAAAATACAAATATTGTCTTCTAGACAATATCCTCACCCAAATAAGTCCTCATTACAATTATTGATACATTATTTTATAAAAAAAATGAGGACTACTAAAATAACTTCAAGAACCATAATTCCATACCCTGACTAGTACTCGCTACATTCTCGCCTCCTGAGAAGAAAAATGGGACAAAAGGAAAAAGGGTGAGCTCAACTAGCCCAGTAAAGAACATTATGAATAAGATAATATAGAACAAATTATCGTTAGTCTTTAACAGGAAAAAATCTGAGAGAATATAATAGACAAATAGTTTCAGATCAATATTCGCAGCGGATATAATAATTCATAGAAGAGTTACGTAGAGAATGAAATCTACTATTATCTATGAAACTTTAGTTTCTGGTGTGATTTTTAATTCTAACCTAAGCACCCTATTTATAGGAAAATGCTTAGAACACCAAAGCAGAAAATTTAATAAAATATTAATATATATAAACTAAATTCCTACGCACACCTTACCAACTGATTTCAACCATTTAATATATGCCCACAAATGAAAAAATGTTTTTTGAAATATAAATATTTAAAACTTCCAAAAATCAATTATTCCAGAACCTCAGAACTTCAATAATTCATAATAAATAGCCCTTTTATCAAAAAAATTCGAATCTTATGTCCAGTCTATAGGAAATTTAATTCTCTACAACTTTGTAGTTCTAAGTTTTTCCAAATTCTAAATAGAAATTGAACGAAATCCACATACGGACGATTTTACAGGCTATAATCAAATTTTAGTCAAAAATGGGGTCCATCAACACACAAAACATGTGTTAAACATTTTTAGTAACAAAAATACTCTTCCTCCTCATTTATTCATATATCCCACATTCATTGTAAAAATATCACCATTATTATATTATTATAATATAATAATATATTTAAATAAATTATTTTATCAGAAAAGATGAATTTTCAACAATTGTCACTTTAAAAAATTTTCTCCATCTATATCCACATAAAATGAATATTTTCTTTATCATATAAATTAATAATTAATTATTCACAAATAATATTACAGGATCACAATCTCGCAACCAGTGTATTCTCCCGAAGAAAGAGGGGCTTTCCAATAAGGATTTCTCCTTCTTGGCGCCGCAATTAGGTGACCAAACCTCTCCTTAGATGTAACTTTCTAGACATTGCCAATAATGCTATCTAATAATATTATTCAAATAATATGAATTATTGATCTGATAATAAAAAATATTGTGTAGTGACAATTATTGAAACAACAATAATATAAAATATCAACGTAACAATTATTGAATCAATAAAATAAAATGTTGAACAGTAATTATTGTAACAATTATTGAGTAGTGCCTTCTTACGTAAGAATCGATAATTGAATACAATATCGTAATGCTTTCTTGTGTTTTAACCACCAAGGTATTTTTCAACAATGATAATAGCGGTAATAACTACACCGTTATTTATAAACAACTTATACTTGTCGTTTCTTCATCCAAACACTTTCCGTTCTGGGGCCTACACAAAGGTCTTGCCAGTATGAATATTCCCAAAGCGTGAAATATTCCACGACCAAACGAATATTCCCTGACAACAACAAATATTTTATAACAACTTGCTTATTTGAAATATTTGCGCATTTTCCCATAACTAACCACATTAATCAAATCAACCCTTACTATTTCAAAATAATAAATAGAGGAAATTTAATTTCATTTATAATAAGTTGGGGTCTTACAAATTCCTATTAAGTAAAACTCTATTATGTATTCCTTAGCGAGCCACATTCAGTGTAGTTATTCTCCAATAAGCACTTACATACTTGCTTTAGTGTCTCCACACAAATGATCATGAGATCAATAATCCTCATCCAATGAGCAAGCAACGTATGTACCAATCTATCCGAATTAACTAATCCCCAATTTAGTAATCCAACGATTGGGAACAATTTTAGTTTTAAGCTTTTTACTAATTTAGATCTCATTAGAATGATCATCATCATTATTCTAAAAGCATTGCTTAAAACTATGGGTTTATCACATATTATAAAGCAGCATCATGTAGATAATTAAAAACCTTTAATAAATTATTACTTTTTATTAATAAATGAATAAGATTGTTACAAAGTATATGCTTTATCATCAAACATGATTGGCTTGTGTGCATACTACTTTCAAATGGCAGCATACTCAGAAACCGACATATTCTCCTACTTTAGTTCTAAGAACTTAACTTCCATCCGAGCTTGCATACTCGATAAAAAATAGTTCTTAAAGAACAACTCCTTAAATCTTGTCCAAGTTACCACTATTGTACCAGCTCTCGCCTGATTTGTCTCCCACCAGTAATTGGCTTCTCCCTTCATCAGATATGTTGCAAAAGCTGTCTTTTGCTCTTCCGCTACTCTGGCTATAATGAATGCTTTCTCCATCTTCTTCACCCAAGTTTGGGCTTCAATTGGATCTGTGGTCCCCTTGAATTCAGGTGGTCCTACCGTTTTAAAGTCTTTAAAATTTGCCAATCTATCAGCTGGTTGATTTCTTGCTCTTTCTCTTGCTGTTGGAGCTCTATTTCCCATAGCTTGGGCTAACATATCTACAAAATTCTGCATTGGGTCAGCTTGACCTCCTTCATTATTCACCGACTGTTCTTCTCTTTGATTTTGATTCTGTCGTCTAGGCGGTATGATCTGATTTAAATAAAAATCTTACATTAATTATCTTTCTTTACACAAATTCTTAACACAATAAGAATTCAACACATATTTCTCATATAATCGCATATTTATTCAAAAAACATATAGTACATTTAGTATTTAACATATACAACTATCCCTTTTTAATCAAATATTAGGATTAACAACACAACTTTACACAAAAAGTTGCAATTATCCATTCACACATAGTTATTCCCAGTTCGTCAAACTTACCACATTTATGAGTTCAGGAACTTTCCGTAATTATATGAGTGTATGAACTTATCCTAGTCAGACCTTTGGTGTCCATTCGCTGAGAGGTTCAGAAACATTTCATATAGTTATGAGTCATGAACTTACCATAAGTATGAGTTTTAAGAAATCACAAATTAATCTTAATCTTATATTCATATAGAAAATAAAGATTTCATTCATACAAACATATATTTATACACACACACACACACACACACACATATATATATATATATATATATATATATATATATTTACATATGCTCACTCATCATTCTCGATAGTACAACTTTTAATATCATAATCTTTTACCAAAAGATATTATCACTTATATCTAAGTTGTCTACCGACCACTCCCTTCACCAGTCTTCTTCTTGTTGGGACACTTGTTGAATCCGTGACCCGTTCTCCCACATGAGAAACACTTCCTCATATTCGGCTTAGGACAATATAGGGAAATATGTCCTTCCTGCTTACAGTTGAAACACACGTTCTTCCACATCATGCATTCTCCCATTTGAGTCTTGCCACAGTTGCTACAGACTTGTTTCTTCTTCGGTTTTGAATTTTTAGAATTATCGCTGACATTGTCCCTCTTTCTCTTGTTCTTGATTTTCTGCTTGGTTGTTCCCTCCAACAATCCACCACCTTCTGTCTTCATCCTTTCCATCTGTGCCTTCAGCTCGTTCCGTTCTTCTGTCATTTCACGTAATGCTCGCTCCGTCTTCCACAACTCCTCTAAGAGAAACACTTTATTTATGAGTTCTTGTACTTCTGCAGATTATTGATCTTTCTCCCCAACTTTAGTCTTATTCCCTTTCTCCACCTTAGCTTCTTCAGACTCTGCTTCCTCATCTCCACTCAGATACATCTCGGGATAATCATCACGATCACTCCCCAAATTCACTATGGGTTCATCATTCCCCACTTCTTCAACTGACTCGCTTTGTCTTTGGCACCTTAGCTCTCTTAAGCGGTGGTCAGCTGACCGCATCTCCGTACTCATTTCATCTTCTCCTAACATCCCACAGTGAGTTAAAAACTTGATTAATACTTCACCAGTACGAAATTCTCTCATTATGTGTCCACATATCTCACTATTGATGCACTTCAATAATCCCTCACTTAGTACTCTAAATGAGTATTCTCTATCTCGCTTATGGTTTTAATAACATCCCGACTCCCGAGTTTGGTGCTCACAATCCACAACATAAATAACATCTAACTACCCATTTGATTATGAATAGAAATTTACACCACATTAACTGATATAGTTAATAAATTCGTCACAGGTTATCTAACCTTAACATTACAAACATACCCTTTAGATATACATCAAGGGTTTACAAAATACAACATAATATATATGTTAAACATATCTATTACAGCATAACACCTTTGCCTTCAACTTGTTTTGTTCTTCGATCATTTCGCATAATGCTCTCTCCGTCTTCCATAACTCCTCCAAGAGAAACACTTTACTCCGGAGTTCTTGTACTTCTGTAGATACTTGATCTTGTTCTCCAACTTTTGTCTTATTCTCTTTCTCCATCTTAGCTTCTTCATACTCCACCTCCTCATCACCACTCAAATACATCTCGGGATAATCATCATGATCACTCCCGAGATTGATCATAGGTTTATCTTTTCCCACTTCTTTAACTGACTCACTTTGCGCTGACACCTCGACTACTGGCACTGGTGCAACAACCACTAGCACTTCTGTACTCATCTCATCTTCTCCTGACATCCTATAGTCAGTTGAAACAACTTGATTAGTACTTTGATAGTACAAACTTCTTACACTATGTGTCCACATATCTCACTATCAATGCACCTCGGCAATCCCTCACTTAGTACTCTAAATGAGTATCCTCTATCACGCATATGGTTATAATCCTAGGGTTTCCCCCCACTTAAGGTTTATAACCTATAGCTATGGTACCAATTTGTGACACCTTGGTCACTACAGCTTTGGTACACACCCGTGACACCCCCAAATCCGGGTTACCTGAGTCCCTAGTTTGGTGCTCATGATCCACAGTATGAATAACATCTAACTACCCATTTTATTATAAATAGAAATTTACACCACATTAACTGATATAGTTAATACATTCGTCCCAGGTTATCTAACCTTAACATTACAAACATACCCTTTACATATATATAAAGGGTTTATAAATACAACATAATATATATGTTAAACATAGCTATTACAGCATAACACCTTTACCTTTGTTCTTTGCAGCACCTCCAACCACTTCGTCCCTAGTTGAAATGTTTTATTTACCAAGGGTGAACAACAAATTTGCCCCGCAAGTTAAGAAATACAATGAATATATAAGAATCAGAACAACAGACTATCTATTACGTTAGAATGAAACCAAAGTTCGGGGAACTTTGAAATAGCTGAATACATTGTTCTTCTCTAACCAATCTTCTCGCAACCTATGCAACACAGTGGTTTAATAATGAAAGGGTACAACACTTTCAAAGTTTCTACGATATTCGATTGAATACCAATTTACAAGTATTCTTTAAAGTTTAAGCTAAATGATCTCAAATGATCTTGAAATTATCTTCTCGAGTAACTATCAAAGATTTACTTTGATATACCCAAATATAGGATGGAAATATCTTCCTTAGTTATACTGAGTGATCACAAAGGATCTTGAACTTCTCTTCTCGAGTAACTATTAAAGATTTACTTTGATATACCCAGGTGTATCAAATAATAACAAAGATTAAATCATACCCCTCTACAAGTATATAAAGTGACCAGCTTCATTATACCCTATATTATGCATAATATTTAAAATACGCGCAATGGCCGAATATAAGACCAAAAATTCTACCCCTTTTATAATAAAAGGTTGTTCTTCTTAGTCGTAGAATCAGAATTTGATTTAATAATGAAATACAATAATTTCAAAATCTAATCACTTCTCTTCTCTTCTCTTCTCGAACTTATCAAATTTACTTTCTTGATCTAGCCGAAATAATTGGCATCGATCTATCAATAATAATTGAATTCTCTTATCTTATCTTCTTGAACCTATCAAGTTCTAACAAATGTTCATCTAGCAAAAACAATTAGCTAAGACACTTCTCAACACAATTCTACAACAGACATGAATTATCTGTACTATTTACAATCATTAATAGCTTCTACGGATGTGAATATCCAATAACAATTATTCTTAAAGTATATTTTCAGAATTACTAATTCAGTTTGAATTAATAAATATGCACTAACTGCGAATAATCAACAATAAATTCTTAGACGTGGTCTAATCAACAATAATTAACCACCATAAATATTGAACATAAATAACTCAAGGTTGAGTTAAGGAAACTTGTCTTTCACGTTGATTACTGCTACACAATATACTTATCTGCGTTCGTAAGACCTATAATTAACAATATCGGTCTCACAATTAGCACAATAATTCATAACACACAATACTGTAATTCACAGTCAAAACTTCTCCTAGACACATTACCACACAGCCACATTAGTGTTTATAACTTATATAAACACTCATTAAGTCTAACTAGTTCGGTCTAGTTGGACTTCGGTCTATTTTCGATGTACTTGTTACCCTATCCGATAATTAACACATTTATTGTCAATTAAACTTGGTTTCAAAGCTTTAATATTATTTTAGATAAGTCAATTATCATTAATAATATTTTTCGAAAGCTGTTAATAATTTATAAAAAATTATTATAATTTATAATAATTTTTCAAACCCTTGAATCATTTTTAAATGATTTAAATACTGTTTAATTCCATCATCATTAATATTTAATAATATTAAAATATTTATGATATATTTGTCAAAATATTAAAGTTATTAATAATAACTTAAAATATTTTTAAATCACCAATATTCTATTTAAATGAATTTTAAAGTAATTAAAATCATTTTAAATCATCACCATTAATATTTAAATATTAATGAAATATTTACCAAAATATTAAAAGTCATTAATTATAACTTAAAATATTTATAAATCATTTTTCTCATTTTAAATGATTTTAAATAAATAAAATCATTTTAATTCATTAATTTAATATTATAATTAAATAAATCCAATATCATTAATATTAAATTATTAATGAAAATTCTCCAAAAATATTAAAAGTTACATTATATAACTCAAAATATTTTTAAACACTTTATTCTTATTTAAAATGATTTTTATAATATTAAAATCATTTTTTTCTAATTTATTTAATATACTAATTGAATAAATTAAATACCATTAATATTTAAATATTTATAAATATTAATGAAAAATATCCCAAATAGTCAAAAAATATTTTTCATAATTTAAAATAATTTTTAAAACTATTTTTGTAATTTTTAGAAATTTATTTCTATTTTTAATTAATTTTCAAAAAATCAAAAATTAAAAATATTTATAAACCGTCGCTATAGGCTATAGCGACACTTTTCTGTCATCTTAGGTGTTCTTGGCATCAAGAATATTGACAACTTAGTGTTAAACATGCCCTGTTTGACCAGCATTAAATCTCAATCCATGCATGTTCTTGGCCAGATTAAACCTTGACCGTGTAGTATTTATGTAACACTACACTAATCAATTATCATCTAGGTCATAACACATCACAACAAAAAGATCTAGCCATCCAAAGTCTCTGTCAGATAGCTTCTGGGTTTTCTGGCTAACCCAGAAACCCAGGCAGTCTCATGGTGCCACTTTCCAGCCCAATTAATCTTATGTTCCGGTAATGATTCATGTGTTCTTAAAGTTCAAATCTGTAGTCCTTATGTCAAGGAACAATACTACAACAACAGATCAGTTAAACAACAACAAAATGACAAGTTGTGGTTCGGTCAAAGGCTATCAGAAAGCTTGATCATACAGTTTCTGGGTTTTCCAGAAACTGCAGTCGTGATCAAATAACTAGGTTTTACCATCCATTACATTCCATATGTTTGCTATTTAAGAGATCTAAAGGTCTTGATATAAAGTCCATAAAACAAGCTATAATATAGTTAGGAAAACAACATGAAACCTTTAATCATCTGACAGATCTTGGCCTTCAAAGATCATGTCAGACACTGATATTTAAATTCTGGGTTACCCAGAATTCTTCTGGTCATGCCCGGTCAACGGGTTTTGACCGATTATAACATGAAATCTAGACATCCAATAACTACGATTTCACTTCCAGATTACAGACCAACTATCACACTACAGATCTAAAACATAAAATATCAAAAAGCATGAACATAGAAGAATCTGTGGCTCCTGACATTAGCTTGTCAGACCACAAAAATGTTATTGGACAATTTTTGAAAAACTTAATTTTAAGGCCTTTGATGCTATGGATCCATGATGGATTAACATAGATCATCTAAAAACAACTTATAACACATGATTAAACACTTAAACCCAAAATTTTCTTACTATATAAGATCAAAATAGGTTAGGGCTTTTATACCTTCTTGTTTCCAATCTTTGATCTATGATCTCCTTAATTGTTCTTGGTGTTCTAGGGGCTGATTATGTGACTGAGACACTTGATAAATTCGAAGGTTTAGTGAGAGAGAGAGAGTTGGTGAGAGCTTGGATAGAAAATGGACAATTTTGGCAACCTTTCTCTATTTATCTCTTATATTACTTAGATGCAATGCATGATGCTTACATATATAGCTGTTGAAATAGACTGATTTGCTGGATTTTTAAGTCATACAAAGTCAAGAGTTGGTGAACCACTAAAGGTGTTGGAAAGATTTGCAAGTTACAAATTAAAGTAATACAAAAAGGGTATTTTGGTCATTTGCAATATAATTTTAATGGCATTAAGGTAAGTTGCCATACCCTTAGGGTTTAAGCCTTAGGGTTTAACCCTAAGGTTCTAACTCTTTAGGTTTTAGAACTTTAGTTTCTAGAATTTTCTAATTAGGGTTTTAAATAGAAAATTTAAGATTTCTAAAACTATAATTCGGGTTTCCTAATTATATTAAGTCTACTGATCAAATTAAAGTTTAGTAACTACATTAGGCTTGCTAATTAGGATTAGGGTTTCCTAATTAGGGTTTAGGATTCCCGAATATGAAATTAGGGTTTCCCAACTTTCGATTAGGGCTCCTAACTGGGCGTTAGGTTTTCTAAATATGAGATTAGGGTTTCTAATCCCTTATTAGGGTTTACAAATTTTAAACCTTATCCGATCAATCATTGATCAAAATTTCTATACAGTACAAACGTGTACTTATCAATACAATAATTTTAATTGTATTTTCTATCGATTCCCTATCCAGAATTAGGGTTAGGGTTTTTAAAACTGTTAAGCACAACTCTACTCTTATTTTTTAGTCAATACACAAATTGACCACTTCTCGAGACTTGTATCACAGATGCACAACACAATATTAACAGTCAATATTAATATTAATATTAATAGTTATAATCATGTGAATTAATTGCAATTAGTTGCTCATTTATCCGGTTAATTACCCGATTGGTAAATATAACCTCCAGACATCAATTATTATCGAAATAAATGTTGATTTTCACTAACACTAATAATTCCAACACAATGGAACTATTAATTTCATATTTAATCAACACGAACTTATTCATCATTAATATTATAATTCTCAATATTTAACAACCAGGTCGTTCCCAAGAAAGAGGGGGCCTTCCGATAAGGATTTGTCCTTATTGGCGCGCAATTAGGTGACCAAACCTCTCCTTGACAGAACTTCTAGACATTGTCAATATTGCAAATAATAATATGAATAACTTTGTCGTCTCAATTATTGATTTAATAATATAACATATTATGCGATGATCTTTGTGACAATAATTGAATCAATAATATAGAGATATGATGCAAAGCATTATTGTAGCAATAATTGAGTATAACCGAGTGACTTCTCACGTAAGCATTAATAATCAATATCGTGTGCTACTATGCAACCACGCCATTCATCGTACTTTTACTACCGGGTAGTTCAACGGTTTTAATTGGTAATATCTATCATTTTATTTTTTATAAAAATATAATTATGTCATTTTCTAACTACGACAATACTTTCGTTGTAGGGTCCACCAATGATTGTCTTGGTCGTATTTAATATTCTCTGTTAAAACGAATATTCCCCGACCAATCGAATATTTTATAACCACTTGCTTACTTTGCAAAATTTGTAAATATTACCCACAACTATAACATTATATCAAATCCATACCATAATATTCAAAAATATATTTTGAGAAAAATTATTCTGTGTTCATAAAAGTTGGGGTCTTACATTCATTATGTATACTAAATTATCACATAATGCGTTCTTGATTTACTAATCATTTTTGCAACTTTGAACTTACTAACCACAATTCACTATTTTATATTAACCTTAACATTACCCATTTAACATGCTAACATAATTTCAAACCATGCCATGTTGCTATCTAAAATATGAAGCAACAAATGAAACCGAATCTCAAACTGTAGGTATGGCGCAGCAATTTGCCATACAAACAAAACTTGGGACCGTGGCATTCATTGCGCCATTTTTACTGAGTAACTTGCCAAGGCATTGCTACTGTTCGTACAGACACGAGAGAGGCTAATGAACAATGTCAGACTTTAGCCCAACAAACATAAATTTCACCCAATAGATAGTAAAAATTAACACGTAAAATAAATATACAACTATCATAAATATGATTGCTAACATATTCAACCACTTAGCACAATTTAACAACAACTAAAACTATTTTAATTTCTCAATTTTCATGTTTTTCATATAAAACTCCATTTTTGATAGTTTATCCCAAAAATCATCACCGTGAATTCATTATTTGGCCAAATCACCTCATTCAAATTACGTTATGCTTGTATCTCAATGAACTAACATATGTAAGCGTCAATTTACAGGTTCACATACAAATTGGCCACTAAAATTGATACTTACATAGCTACATATGAAAACATATATATACTGTCAAAATTTCTATTGATATCCGAAATTAGCATGAATTTCTCGTTTAACCACAACCTCCAGCATCATAAGCATATATAATCACAATTAACAGTTATTCATACCAACCATTCAACAATTTGAATTCACAGAGTACATGAAATTTCACTATAATTCACATATATAGACATATATACTTATATTAAGGTTGAATAAGAAGTACCTTCAAATTGCTTGCAATCCTTTTTGTTAAACACCAGTACAAACGCTCTTAAACCCTTCTCTCTCAAATTCTCTCAACTCTCACAAAACTCAGTACTCTAAAACTTGGGAAATAGAATGCGTAATAAGAAAATCAATTGGTATTCAAGCATAAGAAATAAAACCGATAACCCTTAATAACACTACTAATTGCAAATTCAGTTACTAACGTATATAATATAAATATATCATATTTATTATTTTAATTTAATTTATTTATTTTATTTAAATTCAAAAATTAGAAATTCAAAAGCCACAAGGCTTGTTTGGCAAAAACCCTTTAAATTTTAAAGAATTAATATATTAAGCCTTGTTTGGCAAAAACTAAATTAAACCCTTGTTAATTTATTTTAATAAACACTTTAGTTTATAAATTATAATCACATATTATTTATTTGGATCTCCATATCCAATATTAACCAATTAAATTAATCACATACTATATTTTAATTAAATATAGCATTTTAGAAAATATTACCAAAATTATAATTTTCATTATAACTTTATTTAATAATCTAATATACCATCTAAATTATTAAATCAAAACAACAAGATAACATCTCATGTTGTACTACAATTCTCTAAATTATAAATTAATTTAATTTAGAATATAATCTAACAAATTTAGATTCATAAATATTTACTAACAACCATCACATCAATAAAATATTTATTTTATCAATTCAACAATAGACACATCAAATAAATATTTATATAACTCAATAGATATTTAAATTACAATTTAAAATTTCGGATCGTTACACTGCTTCAATTCACATAATGATCTATAAAAACATAATTAACAAAAACATCAATAACAATTTAGAGAAAAGAAATTATATAATGAATGTGTTTTTTTACCTTTCAATTGGATACATCCATCTAAATTGAACTGGTCCACCAATCAATGCCTCATTTGGTAAATGAATAGGCAAATGAACCATTATGTCAAAAAAAGTTGGAGGATATATTTTTTTTCAAGTTTACATAAGATAAAGCAAATATCTTCTCTTATTTTCTCCAATTCAGATTTCTTCAACATATTACAACACAACCGTTGAAAAAAATGACCCAACTCTTCAGTACATTGTATACTTCATTGTTTAACGATCCTCGAATACCAACAGGAAGTAACCGTTGTAAAAGTATATGACAATCATGACTTTTCAATCCAGGTATCTTTTGATCACTCGAAATAACACAACGAGAGATATTAGAAGCATACCCATCAGGAAATTTAATAGATTTTAGAAACTCACAAAAATCCTGCCTTTCTTTCTTTTTCATGACATAACATATAGCAGGTTTCATATTTTTTCCAACACTCCTCTTAATAAGTGTAATTCCTTGTGAATGTTCATGTCCTCCAAATCTTGCCTTGACTTGAATGTATCTTTTGTTTTCCCATCTATACTCATCAAGGTTCCTAATATACTCTCACAAATATTCTTTTCAATATGCATTACATCTAAATTATGCCTTAACTTCAACTTACTCCAGTAAGGCAAATCAAAAAAATGCTAAATTTAGTCTAATTCGATTCCTCAGGCTTGCGCTTTCTCTTTCTATTACCATGCTTCTGTAAGACCCCAACTTTTATGAATAAAGAATAATTTTCTCAAAATATATTTTTGAATATTATGGTGTGGATTTGATATAATGTTATAGTTGTGGGTAATATTTATAAATTTTGCAAAGTAAGCAAGTTGTTATAAAATATTAGATTGGTTGGGAATATTCGTTTTAACAAAGAATATTTGTACGACAGCACAATCATTGGTGGACCCTACAACGAAAGTATTGTCGTAGTTAGAAAACGACAGAATTATCTTTTTATAAAAATAACAGCGAAAGTGTTACTGTTAAAACTATTGAACTACCCGGTAGTAAAAGTACAATAATACGCGTGGTTGTATAGTAGCACACGATATTGATTATTGATGCTTACGTGAGAAGTCACTCAGTTATACTCAATTATTGCTACAGTAATTGCTGCATCATATCTCTTATATTATTGATTCAATTATTGTCACAGTATCATCTACATAATATATATTATTAAATCAATAATTGAAATGACAAAGTTATTCATATTATTATTTGCAATATTGACAATGTCTAGAAGTTCTGTCAAGGAGAGGTTTGGTCACCTAATTGCACGCCAATAAGGAGAAATCCTTATCAGAAAGCCCCCTCTTTCCTGGGAACGACCTGGTTGTTAAATATTGTGAATTATAATATTAATGGTGAATAAGTTCGTGTTGATTAAAGATAAAATTGATAGTTCCATTGTGTTGGAATTATTAGAGTTAGTGAAAATCGACATTTCTTTCGATAATAATTGATGTCTGAAGGTTATATTGACCAATCGGGTAATTAACCGGATAAATGAGCAATTAATTGCTATTAATTCACATGCTTATAACTACGTGTTCACATGTGTGTACCATTGATTCACATGATTTACTATTAGGGGAGTTGGTGCAAGATTGATAATACTTGCATGACTAAATTAAAAATGGAGGTATAGTTGAAGGTATTATACTGTAATTAGTTTTTTCACATGATTATACTATTGAGTCACATGAATGAACTATTAATTCACATGATTTACTATTAGGGGAGGTGGTGCAAGTTTGATAATACTTGCAGGACTAAATTAAAAATAAAGAAAAATAGGGAGGTATTATACTGTAATATTCTGAGCTCCAAAATGTGCAATTATTGAAACTATATTTTCCTATAAATAGAAGCTCATTCTTCCTTCATTTCTCACCAATTCACTAAGTCTCACAAGAGCAATTATTATAGAGAGAAAGAAGAAGAGAAGTCTGCTACCTCACTATTCCAGTTTCCAGTTTCTTCTAAGGTAAGGGGTATTATTTCTTTCGTATTCATGAAGAGAGTTATTTCTTTCAATATTCGTAAGGGTTGTTATATCATTCTTTATTATTCTCATTGGAATAACTTTATGCATGGCTCTATCGCATGCCTGGTGAATTCTTCTATTATTCCATTCTTTATTATTCTGTTGGAATAACCTGTCTGTGCGGTCTATCACATGCCTGGTGAATTCTTTTGTTATTCCATTCTTTATTATTCTGTTGGAATAACACATGCATGCTATATCTATCGCATGCACGTGAATTCTTCTCATTATTCCATTCTTTATTATTCGTTGGAATAACCTTTCTGCATGTAAGGCCTATCTCTCAAGCTAGGTGAATTCTTCAGTTATTCCATTCTTTATTATTCTCTTGGAATAACCTGTCTATGCGGACTACTGCATGCATGGTGAATTCTTTTGTTATTCCATTATTTATTATTCTGTTGGAATAACCTGTCTATATGGATTACCGCATGCATGGTGAATGATCCTTCGTATTCACTCCTTATTAAATTGTGGAAATGAACTGTCTACGTGGATTACCACATGGCGGGTGAAAATCCATTTGTAGTTTCATATATTCTATTATACTCAATTGGTTAAAGTTTTGGCTTCTATACTCCATGAAATTAGTAGAATATCCTGGATATTTGCACTTCATCCAGAATCTTTTCATGGAAATATTCTTCTAAGCATTCTTAAATTTTACTCCACAAAGTAGTATCATGTTGACAATTTGGACGTTATTGATTTCTGGATAAATTAAATTATAAATCTTTAAAATTTATCCTTGAACTTGTTTTATTGAATTATTATGTCATTGTCATTATCCTCATGCTTATATTGTGATGAAAGTTATCTTTGGCTTACGTTCATAGATGGACTTGGTATGATTATGACCAGGGATTCTTCGGTATAATCATGACTGAAATGTGACGAATGATGTAGTGAATGTCCTCATTGGCTTGTAGTTCATTGATGGACAGTTGTTGGTATGATTATGACCAGGGATTATTCGGTATAACCATGACCATTGATGATTACATGAATATCCTTGGCCGTGATGCAGGGATGATTCGATTTTATTTATTAAGCCGAGTCTCAGCGATAAAGTTGATGAAGACTTTTTAAATCATAGAAGATAGTAGATTTTATGCTCTACTTGACTCTTCTAATGGATTGCTTATTCCGCTGCAGTTTTTGATCTAAAACTTGGTGTCTATTATATTCTATCAGTTGTTATATTGTTGAAGGCTAAGGATAATTTATTCTGCATTATCTTAGTCATAATATTTCTTACTGTGCTAGTTGAGCTCACCCTTTCTTTCACTGTTCTCTTCAGGAAATGGGAATATAGTTGGGACGAGTTGGGGAACGGATTGACGGTCCAGATGGTTGTTTTAGTAGTCCTCACTATTCTATAAAATAGTGTGATAATAAATATAATAAGGACTCCATTGAGTGTGGATATTATCTAGATGACAATATTCTTATTAAAACTCTTAGATTATGTTTTATCGTATTTTACACGACTGTTGTATAATTAAGTTGTATTTGAATTTTGTACCATGTATTTGGCGACTCAAGATGGGTGATGTATACCTATTTTGGGGCGCCCACAATTAATATCAAAGCTTAGGGATATGATCCCTGGCTGAGATGTGAGACAAGAACTAGGAGGGGAGAGACGGGGAATTCCTTCTCTAGTATGACCTACCAAAGTTTATTTGGTATTTAATTGGTATGTCAGAGTATAGGGATAATATGTGTTATGTTAATTAACCCTTGTTTTGTGGCAGTATTTGAAAATGGCATCCGAAAATGTTGAGATAAGCAATGAAGCACATGAGACCGTTGAGTCACCACAGATTAATACCCAGGATAATGTGCAACAAGAAGACAATAATCCTCATGTAAACAAGATATTTGATGTCTTGGGATGCTTCGAGGAGCAAAAGGTTCCCTTTGCCACCTTAATGTTGCGAGCAAAGGCAGATTACTGGTGGGAATCTATAAAGCGTACTCAACCTGCCGCACTGAAGATGTCTTAGGAGAAGTTCCAAGAACTGTTTAATGATAAGTACTTTCCTGAAAGTATTCGTCACATGAAGGAGGTATAGTTCATCAAGCTTGAGCAAAACAATATGACTGTGGCGTAGTACGAAGCTAAGTTTGCCGAGTTGTCTCGGTTTGCATCCCACTTGGTTGATAATGAGGAGAGAATGACGCGGATGTTTCTAAGAGGTTTGATACCCGAGATACGTCAATACCTAATTTCTCACAAACTGTGTTTATATTCGGATGTTGTGAATAGGGCTCAGTTATTGGAGCGCGATAATGAGTCAACCCAACCAAGAGATAGCAGTCGACAAGTCGATAATACCAGTGGTAGCAGTCATCGAAGCGGTGACAACAAGCGTGGAGGGAATCAACATGCCAGAAATGGTAATCACTTCAGTGGTAATCATGGCCATGACAATAAGAGTGGACATTTTAAGAAAAGAAGATTGTAGACACTCGAAATTTTCTGCACTCCTATTATTAACATTGTAGGAGGGTAGATTCGTCTTTTGGAGATAACCCTGTAAGACAGTTTACATCCATTTCGGATACTACCGAAAGTTCAGTTCCAACCCGGAACACAAACAAGGAACTTCATCTCAAACCCGGAGCACACACCGGGAATGTCATTTCCAATCTCAGAGATAACCCCGAGATATGTAGATCAAAAGACCGACAACAACACTGGAGAGAACAGTTCTGTCTCGGTGATAACACCGTGACGTTCAGTTCCAGTCCCAGAGACAACACTGGGAGTAGTAACTCTATCCTTGGTGATAGCCCCAAGGGATGCCATTGCAGTTCTGGCGATAACCCCGGAAATGCTTATTTCATACACATGCAATCAGCTTCAGGCTAAGACATCCTGTCGAGGCACACATACCTCAGACCCGAAGATAACAACGGGCAGACAGGCACACCCACAGATGACAGCGAGGCATACAAACAAGTAGTCCAATCTCAGATGTAACCTTAAGTAACGTTTGCTTTCTGCTTAAACTGGCAATAACCCCGGTGAGGAGTCTCAACGTCATCTTACCATCTCAATAAGATGATATCGCGGCATACGAACAAGTAGTCCAATCTCAGCTGTAACCCTGAGCAACGTCTACTTTCAACTCAAACCGACGATAACCCCGGCGAGGATTCAAACATCATCTTGTCTCTTCAACACCTGTGCGTCATCTCAACACTTCATACATACATACTTCCAACAATGTCCCACAAGAACCGAGGAGTGACAATCCCGAGTGATTATTACGTGGGCGATTTTGATAGAATTTGAAGCTTGAAGACCATGGGCATAGACCCTCTTCCCGACTTCAGAAAACCTCTAATCCATGTCATTGCAGTAACTCTTGACTGGCGATCCGAAGAAGGTCGATATACCTCCTCGCTCGGATGCTCGGATTGAAGTTCTACAAGTTCGAAAGGACATTACAAAGGTATGAGTGCACGTACTATGAGACAGACGGGACCCATGAGGCTCGGATGCACCACGACCAAATAGTAGTATAACTCAGGCTGCTGCCGCAGTGTACCGCGGCCATCCGTCCATAAATATGAGCCTCAATCAACCATTTGAGGAGAAAGAGAAGGAAAAAGGCGAGGAAGCCCTGTCCATTTTACTCTGTATACACATCTTTTAAGTGTTTCCTCATCTTTAAACACTAGTTAGCTCATATATAGCTATCTTTTATCCGACGGGAGCTGAGTGTTTATCCATTTAAAGTCATAGAAGTCTACTTTGGCAGCCCACTATAAGCCTTCTTCCATTCTATAAAGCCTTCTTCTCATATAGCACACACTGTTATACATATTGAAAGTCGTGTTGTGTGCGCGTTTCCTTAACTTCGATTCCGTGGTTTTCATTTCATCTCAGATATATATACTTAATATATGTATATATATTTATATATGGACTAACATTATCGATTTATGCCTCGATTGAGCCTGCACTTTTTGGTCTCGAGCGCTTATTTTCTTTTATATATATATTTATATATATAAACTGTGGTCGACTATATCGATGAGCCTAGATTTTATATCCGATGCTTAATTATATATATATATATATATATATATAACCGCTTTTTATATATCTCGATGAGCCCGGATTTACATCCAAAGGTCGTTTACTCGCTTTATATATATACATATATAATTGTTTATCGGACATATCCGATGAGCCCTGGATTTATATCCAAAGCATGCGTTTATCGCTTTATATATATATATTTGTACATATATATATATATATATATATATTACATTTCACATCGGGGCACCGGAGTTCACTTCATGACCTTTTATGCCTTTTATTTACATTCCGTCCTACACGAGTTTACTTATTGGCGCTTGATCGCTTTTACAACTTTATTTACATTTTGTCCCACCTTTAGTTTACTTATATTGATAGCGGTTGATCATGTTCATATATATATATATATATTTTCTGACTTTTATATATATATATTCCCATCCCCATAGTCTTCTGCTTTCCATACAAATTACAATATATACGTGATCCTAGGAATCATGTGATCACAGATTCAGATCTCAAATCTAGATTCTAGATTCTGCCTTCCATGATGGACATTTTTAGTCGTAAGTAGCTTGTACATTATTTTACAAAGTTTGAATTTCCTTGATGGTCATTATGCTTGATGAGGAGTTCGAAGATCACAGATATTATTTTCTTCGAGAATGCTTCGCATCTCAAAATAAAAGCAAACAAGCCAACATTTAATAATAAAATGGAAGTATGAAAAGGTCTCAATTCCTATTGAGCATGTGGTTTAAAAACCTCTTTTACAAAATGTCATTGCTATATTGTGGTTAAAACCGAATTTTTCTATAAATTCAAAACCTTTGTATATAGGTGCTGAACGAGGCCTCAACACTACTTTTTTAAATAATCGCACATTGATCCACACACACACACACACACATATAACAATTTCTTTGAAGAGTGGCGGTCACCGTAGTAACACGTGAATGTCGGGGTGCCTAACACCTTCCCTCCGCATAATAATCAAGCCCCGACCCAAAATGAATCTCTGATTTCACAACCTGCCTAGCAAAGCAGTCAAATCATCGGGTTAATATGCAAACCTTTTTCAGTTGCGTTGGTGCAACCAGTTAAATACACCAACTGGCGACTCTTAAAGTCAAATTGTCGACATTATACATGTCGAACCTTTTTTACTTGTTTTTTCAAACAAATCTCACATTAACATGAGAACACCAAAGAACAAGTAATGAAAAGGGACACTCAAAAATCCCGACAACGACAGGTGGCGACTCTGTTGGGGACTCCAGTAAGAGCGCTTAAGCCGCTATTACAAGATTTTCAAAATTGTTATATGCTTGTGTGTGAATGTTGCATTTACATTTTTGATGTATGTGTACGAATGCATCTTACTTATATCGTGACCGCTAAATATCTATCTCAGGATATTAGTGCTTCACATGTCATCATTTTGCATAAACGGTGAGACACGTTGTATGTGAATGTATGTTGTGTGGTTCCTCCACCAGAGGCTATCCTCGCTTGCTTTGATTACTGGACTCGCAGGAAGAATAATTCCAGCAGGGCTCAGGAAAGGCACCACCCAGATTTGCTCCAGTTGAAAGACCGGATTAACTTCCCGTCGAGTAGATTGCGATTATCTGGGAACCTTCATGCCAAAATGCCGCGAGAGAAACCCTAGGATAGTTCAACCTCTGATAAACCAAACGCGGAGGAAAGTTTCTTCATGCTTTCCATTTTCAATTACGTGTAAAAACATTTACTTGTAATTTTATTCCATGTTCATCCATATGTAATGGAAAATATGAAGAATATCTGTGCATGCATGACATGTTATCAATTAACAAACCGGTTTTGCAAGATAAAATTCCTAAAACGGACATGTTATGATAACATTTATATTACCCTAAGACTAAACTACGTAAGTCTTTTGTAGGGAAGCAATTGGGCCTGTTACCCACTCAAAATCCAAAAAGGCCACAAGCCTACAGCCAATCATGTCTTCTTCCTAACAATCCTAATCTCGCTTTCAGAAGAATTTGACGGATTAACTAAACAAATCACGACTTGGGTCGTTTCTACTGAAAGAATTACACCAGTCTACTCAGGGTACGAAGATACCTACATATACAGAATCCTCTACACAGGGAGGAGTTCAATGTCTGGAAAAAACAATTCCAGAACCTCAGTTGGATACAACCAACAAAGACCCTGAAGGCACCCATCTCAAAGGAGATCTAAACACCAGTGATATCAGGAAAAAGGTCCTTCAAATGGAGGAAACTATTCGTGTTCTCAAAGGGATTGGAACACATGGCAGTGTTTCCTATACAGATCTTTGCATATTTCCCGTGTTTCATTATCCGTAGAAATTCAAGACCCCGATTTTGAGAAATATGACGGATTAGGGGGGATCCTTATACACATTTAAAGGTGTTCATTAGAGAACTCTGGATCTTATGCGGAAAATGAAAAGCTCCGAATGCAAATTTGCTTCAAAAAAGTCCGATCGAAGAAGCCCGCTCATGGTATACCGATTAGACAACTCTAAGATCCATAGTTGGGAAGAGCCGGCTCACGCCTTCCTCACTCAATACAGTTTTCAATCTCGGATGGCTCCCGACCCAAAGATCAAATTACCAAGGTCAAGAAACAATCCTAACGAGTCATTCAGAGAGTACGCTCAAAGGTGGAGGCGCCTTGCTGCTCAAGTTTTTCCTTCTATAACAGAATCAGAAATGGTCATAACTTTCATAGATGTACAGGAAGCTCCTTTCTATGAAAGAGTTCTAGCTAGTATTGGCAAACCATTCTCTGACATGATCAAACACGACGAGATGGCTGAAATGGGATTGAAGTCTGGTAAAATTCAAGACCTAGCCGCTTTTAAAGTCATTCTTGAAAGCACATCCAAATCAGATCTTATGGAAACAACCCCCGGAGGGTCCATAAAAAGAAAGAGGAGGATGTTTCCTGTATACTAAAAGGACAGAAAGGCAATCAAACCATGCCTATGCAGAGGAGACTCTACTCCCCTTTTCCAGCACAATCTCCAAACCCTCCATTGCCTAAAAGTGGAGAAGTAAAGCGACCTCGAACGTTCACACCCTTAGGGGACTCGCTCGAGAATATTCTTGCTCTTCTGACTGCTCAGAAGAAAATTACACATCTTCTTCCACCAGCCAACCCTAATGGGAGGGGTTTTAATGCTACTCAGAAGTGTGCTTATCATGTCAGAGCACCGGGACATGATACTAAAGATTGTTGGGCCTTGAAACATAAGATTCAAGATCTAATAGACAACGGTGAGATCATGGTCACTAAACCAGATCAACCTCATGTACAAGACAACCCTCTTCCTCAACACAAAGAAGAAGAGGTTAACATGATCAGTTGGAGCATTGTACAAAGTTTCGATTCTAATGGAGAATCATCCGAACCCATCAAAGATGGTGTTGAAAAATGGGATTATGCAAAGTTCTAGTTTACCATGGAACGAAAGATGAAAGCTCTTTGCAAAAAATTGAGCAATTGACAGAACTGGTGACCCACCAGCATCAAGTCACACGCCAATTAATCAGGCAGGAGCATGCCTATCTCCTTCCATTTTTTATGAATGCTCCATCAACACCTTCTGAAAGCGAAGCTATGGAGGATAAGGTTGCAAAGCGAGCAAGTGCTAAAGCCCGTCGGGATTTTGCCAATCAGAGGGAATTCATTTATCTGGGCCAATCTATGGAGGAGATACGTCAAATGTTGATCAACGAAGGAAGAATTACCTTTCTTCTCCCTCCAATCAACCCACGCTCAGGACGGTTCAATCCTGATGAAATGTGTCAATATCATTCACATTCTCGCGGTCACAACACAGAAGAATGTTGGGCACTCCGCCATCTCATTCAGAATTTTATTGATAGCGGTGTCCTGCAAATAGCAGCGGATTACACTATACAACTCAAAGGTGGGAATGCATGTCCTACCCAATGGAAGAGATTAGTAGCAGTTATATCCGAAGTCGATGATAAAACTGTCAAAGTATTTCCCATACAACCCGTTCAACTCAAAGGAGCTGACAATCCTTTGAAAGTGGCCGCACCAGAGCCAATTCCTTTTCCTTTCAAACCACAACATCTTGTTGTCAGCTTACACAAAGTTCCATGGAATTATGGAAAAGTTGAAGGATCCACATCTCACACTACTACTACAGTGTCGAAGGAGAATCCACTGTACCTTCCTCAACGGGTTGTCAAGCCTACTTGCGAAGCAAAGGGGAAGTTGCTCATAGAGAAGATTGAAAATTTCCTCCATACTATAGGCCACAATGAAGCCAAAGTGGTTTTAAGCTTGCGAGAAGCCCCACACCAGATTTCAATACTGGACTTGGTTTTCTCTTCGAAGGATCATCAGAAGATCTTATTAAAGGTTTTAGAAGAAGCCTATTTGCCAAAATCAGTGGATGTGGAAAAATTTCAACATTTGGTTGATCACATTTTCAACAACAATGTGATATCCTTCACTGATGACGACATACCTCCCGAAGGGACCGGTCATTGCAAGCCCTTGCACATTACAGTTTTATCTTCTGGGTATATGCTAGCAGGAGTTTTGATAGATGGAGGCTCATCTCTAAATATCTGTCCTTATGCCACCTTGGTTAAGATGAATATCAATCTCAAGCGGATCCAAAGCAGCCATACGGTCATCAGAGCTTTTGATGGATCCCGGTGAAATTATATTGGAAAGATTAAATTACTAATTGAGATTGGTCCAAATACATTCAATGTATCTTTCCACGTCCTCAAGATAGATTCAGGATACAACCTGCTATTGGGGAGACCATGGATACACATGGCTGGAGCTGTTCCCTCCACATTACATCAACAACTTAAATACATTATTAACAACAGTCTAGTCACTGTCAACGCTAAGCCGGAATGTCCTGAACAAGGAACTTTACCAACTATCAGCTTCAATTCAGAAGTTGAACCGGCCAGTTTCCATACTTTGGAAGTGAGCAGCACACAATACCATTCTATTGGAATGCCACTTCCCGTACCCAAGATTTCTGCCGAGTTTATGTCGGCCACTCAAGAAATGAAGTTATTGGGTCATCAAACTGGACGAGGGCTTGGTAAGGATCAACAGGGTATTAAGCACCCTATCCAAATGTCCAGTCAAATTGGAATAGTAGGGATAGGCTATTCTGCCAGTTCCAGACACAGGAATCCTCATAAGCACAAACAGGTTCCTCAAGCTTCCGCCGCACGGCGATTTTCTATACCTTTACCTCATGAGTTGATGCAATCTACAGTAAAGGTTCTAGCCCATGTTGTGGCTATGCTGTTTCTGAAACCAGTGCCTATCAAAGTTAAAGAGGTGCTGATTCCTGATCCCGAGGCGAAAGCAAAGGAACGGAAACGTAAACCTGACCTTGCCTTGATGATGGCAGGCATCCGCGTCATTGTTCATGATGAACATACAAATAGATACACCCCAGACGATGATTGCTCAGATGTCATGGTTATCATTCGGGAGAAGGAGGACAATGACGATCCTTCCATCATCGCATTGTCCCATCGACTTTTCCTCAACAATTGGAGCAAAGACTCCATGCATTGGTCGACGAGGGTAAAATGGGCGTAAAATCCTCCGCCTCAGAGATAACTTTAATTGCTTGCTTTCCTTTATAGCACTAGCAGTTATTTTATAAAGTACATGCTAACACTTTTGTATGATCGAACAGTTGCATATATTAAGTGAAAGCATATTTTATTTCAGGACTCTGACTTTATATGTGTCTGTACTTGCTGATGACATGCCTTCTCTCCACAAGGGCTGTAACTTTGATACAAAGTTGGACTCAGACTTGATGGATATACAAGAGGACATTGAGACACCTCAAGAGATTAAAGAATGGGTCGCAGACAAACCCAAACCCAATCTTGATCAAACCACTCCTTTCAATCTTGGAACCTTAGACAACCCCAAGCTAATCCAGATTGGTTCAGACCTCACCACAAATCAATGGAATGACGTGGTTGCACTGTTAACCTAATTCCAGGATGTGTTTGTATGGTCTCATGAAGACATGGTGGGTTTGTCCACTGACATTGTTCTTCATCGCCCTCCCATTAAAGAAGGATTCTAGCCAGTTAGGCAAAAGCTCAGGCGATTGAAACCTAAGTGGAGTTTAAAGGTTAAAGAAGAAATTGTGAAACAATTTCAAGATGGCATTATCATGGGGTCTACATATCTGGAGTGGATATCCAACATTGTTCATGTGCCTAAACTAGGTGGAAAGGTGCGAGTTTTCGTGGATTATCGAGATTTGAACAAAGCTTGCCTTAAAGATAGCTTTCCCGTGCCCTTTATCCACATTCTTATTAACAATACTGCTCAATACAGCATGTACTCCTTTGCTGATTACTTTGTGGGGTACCATCAAATTATGGTCGCTGAGGAAGATCGTGAGAAAACTGCTTTCATCACGCCTTGGGGAACTTTTTGCTATAGACGGTTGTCATTCGGCCTCATCAATGCCGGGGCAACCTATCAGCGAGCTATGATGGCTCTTTTCCACGATTTAATGCACAAGGAGATAGAGATCTACGTGGATGACATCATTTTCAAATCCCGGAAGGATGACCATTTAGACCATCTCAAAAAGCTTTTCAACAGGTTGCGTAAATACAACTTGAAGTTGAATCCCGCCAAATGTGCCTTTGGTGTTAAGTCAGGCAAGTTGCTAGGCTTCCTAGTCAGCCACAAAGGGATTGAACTGGATCCTACCAAAATCCAGGCTATCAAGGAAATGCCCATTCCTTAGACAGAGAAGGAAATACGGGGATTTTTGGGAAGAATCAACTTCATTAGCAGATTCATTTCTCAACTCACAGCAACCTGCGAGCCAATTTTCAAATTGTTATGGAAGAACTCCTCCATGAAATGGAATGATGAGTGCAGAAAGCCTTCCTCATAATCAAAGAGCAACGGATTACCGCTCCTATTTTGGTACCTCCCAGGGATGATGTTCCCCTGTTCATGTACCTGTCCACAAATGACAATGCCATGGGCTGTATGCTGGGGAAAAAAGACAATAGAGGCCAAGAACGAGCTATCTATTACCTCAGCAAAAGATTCAGCATCAGTGAACACAAGTACACTCTAATCGAGAAGACTTGTTGTGCTTTAGTACGGGCTTCCATGAGGTTATAGTATTACCTCCATGGTCACATAACCCATCTCATATCCCGTATGGATCCTCTCAAGTATGTGTTCAGCAAGCCCATACTGAATTGTCTACTGTCCAGATGGCAGTTGATCCTACAGAAATTTGACATCGTCTACGTGACACAAAAGTCTGTCAAAGGTCAAGGAATTGCGAATCAACTGGCCACCGCACCTGCAGGGGATTACAAACCCTTAGAAACATACTTTCCCGATGAAGTAGTAATGATAATTCAGCTACAACTTCAGTACGATACATACCGTACGTGGAGAATGTATTTTGATGGAGCTGTTAACTCAGAAGGCTCTGGAGCTGGAGCAATTTTAATATCCAAGACGGGGAGCGAAGATCCGTCGTCGTCAAATAAATTACGCTTTGTCGGCACCAACAACACAAATTGAAAATGAAGGTCAGATCACGGGCTTAAACTTGCCCGTTCAATGGGCATCAGACGATTAACTATCTTTGGGGATTCTGAATTGGTAATTAAACAATCCACAGGAATCTATCAAACTAAAGAATTACATTTGCTGCCTTACCATCGGCAAGTTTTACAAATGGCTTTGGAGTTCGAAGAAATCTCCTCCTACACATTCCTCATAATAGGAATGATTTTGCAGATGCATTAGCAACGTTGGCCTCCTTGGTTTACATACCTGACAAGGAAAACATGCCAAACATCACGTTTGCTCTGTAAAAAGCCCAAGTCTATGGGAATTACGTTGGAGAAGTATCGGATGAGCTACCTCCCATCCACAACCCTTGGTATCAACACATCAAGGAGTATCTACGAGATGGATCTACACCCGCTAAGGCGAGCCTAACTGAGAAGAGGCGGATTCATCGACTTGCTATGAAATTCTACCTGAGCGGAGATGCACTCTACAAAAGAGATGCAGGATTAGGTCTCCTCAAATGTCTGGATAAAGACCGAGCTCAGCGACTCATGGATGAGATCCATGGTGGAGTATGTGGGCCTCACATGAGTAGACCCCTACTTATCAAGAAAATTCTTAGAACGGGACATTATTGGCTTACACTCAAAGCAGACTGTGATGATCACGTCAAGAGATGTTATCATTGCTAGATTCATGGGAATGCTATTCACGCCCCTCCAAGGGAACTCCACAATATGAGTTCGCCACGGCCCTTCTCAATGTGGGGAATGGACGTGATCGGGCCCATCGAGCCCAAAGCCAGTAATGGATATCGATTCATATTCACCATGACCGACTACTTCACCAAATGGGTAGAAGCAGCATCCTTCCCCAAGGTTACTAAAGAAGTCATCATCGCTTTCATCAGAAACAATGTTGTTTGTTAATATGGACAACCAGAGGTCATTGTGTCAGACAATGCTAAGAACCTTAACAACAAAATGATGGAGGAGTTATGCAGAAAATTCCACATCAAACACCTCAACCCCGTCTTCTACCAACCAAAGATGAATGGTGCTGTTGAAGCGGCTAATAAAAACATCAAAAAGATCATGCAGAAAATGTTCGCCAATCACAAAGGATGGCCTGACCTCTTGCCTCTTACTTTATTAGCCTACAGAACTTCTATGCAAACTTCCACTGGGGCAACCCCCTACTCACTAGTCTATAGGATAGAAGCAGTGCTCCCCATAGAAGTGGAAATGAAATCCCTTAGAGTATTGATGGATGCTCAGTTGGGCGAAGACCAATGGGTACAAGATAGGAATCACAAGTTGTCTCTAATAGACGAAAGGCGAGCCACGACTATCTTCCATGGTCAGTTATATCAATAAAGGATTGCAAGATCCTACAAAAGAAAAGTCCGACTACGGCAATGCAAACAACATGACTTGGTTTTGAAAAGATCATTGACAACCAAGATCAATCCAAGGGAAAATTCCCTCCTAACTGGGAAGGCCCATTTGTTGTTAAGGATGTATTGATAGGAGGTGCTCTCAGATTGCAGGAAATGGATGGCGATGAATTTCCATAGCTTATCAACTCGGACACCGTGAAACGATACTATATCTAAAGTTACCATCAAACAAACATCTTGGTTTTGATCCTCAAATCACCAGTCGTTCTGGTTTTGAACCCTTTGCTTTCTACATACTCTTCTGCCCCTCAGGGAAACATACACTTCAAACCAGCAGCCTAGTATTACCTTATTTCAAACTTTTCATACAATTTTGGTTATCCTGAAGACGGGATTGAACCTTTCTCAATTTTGGTTATCCTGAAGACGGGATTGAACCTTTCACACTTGCAGTTTATCCTGAAGACGGGATTAAACTTTTCCACGCCTGTAGTTTATCCTGAAGACGGGATTAAACTTTTCTATACTTGCAGTTTGTCCTGAAGACGGGATCAGACTTTTTCCACACTTGCAGTTTATCCCTATTATGGGATTAAACTTTCTTCTCCCCGCAGTATAGCCTGCACATGGGATTCATGCTTCTCTTCAGCTACGATTCGTCCTGAGGGGTGAACTACGTCGACCTGATCTCCTTGATACCCGGGGGTATGTAGGCAACCATATTCTATATGGCCCGATCGTAATAAAGAAAAACAACAAAAACATTTATGCTTTTTCTCTACAAAACAACAAAAACAACAAAAATATTTCTACACACATCTGCCTTCCGCATTCAGCTTTGAACCTCTTACACCAGGTTCGAACTACGCAGACTTGATCTCCTCTTCAATAGGAGTATGTAGGCAGCCATTCATGGTGCAGTCTAACCCCTACTAGAACAAACATACTTGTCACACGGTATTGGGATCAACCTTCAATTTGCCCTATTTCATCGGTTTCAGATCAAAGGGATGGAATTACCCTACCTCTTCTCAAACATAGAAGATTCGGTGACCATCTATGCTGCGATCATGCCTCAAAGAGCAATACCAACCTATAAGAGATGGAATTAACTAGGCTTCTCACAAATAGAAGTACTGGCGACCATCTGTGGCTCGGTCAATCTCAAAGAGGAAAAAACCACCCTCCTCTCTACTTCTCCATACATATACCAGTCCCAAGACACCAAAGATGGTAGGGATTTATAGAAATCAATGATCCGTTCTAAGAGATCTTGTGACGTCTCAATGTCCTTCTATCAAGGATAAGTTTAGAATGCATCAAGATCACAAGGCCCTGGAGAAACAGGCAAATATCAAGCAATATCAAGGCATAACTAAAAGGGAAGTGAATCAAAATATATTTTCCTGCCATATATAATGCTGTTTGATATATACATATGTGATGTACATGACAAAATGGCTAAGCTAGTCTGTGCAGGAAAATACAAAGCTATCTACAGATCTGTATAGATGTGGACTATCAGATCTAACATACCATCCCTCTCTCGAAGATTTGAGGTAGCACCGCAAGCTCCCTCGCCTTGAGGGTATCTACACGAGCTAGCGCAGATCGTAGGGCTAACTACATGGTGGCATAATGCTCAACAATGTAAGCACTCATGTCGGCAAGACTGATAGTCATCTGGGATCTAACGGAAGTACTATCTGCGATGACCACATCCCTAACAGATAAGGCGGCATCCCGCTCCGCAATCAATGCATCCCTGGCTGATCTAGCCTCATCCCTCTCTAACAGAGCGGTATCACTCTCATCAAGAGCTGTCAACATCGCGACCCTAGCCTGATCTCTATCATAGGTCATCAGATGTAAGCTCTGCTCTAAATACTATGTCGAATACAGGGTAACAGTGGCACTCGAGGTGGGAGAATCTATCACAAATGCTGGCAGCCCAGCAGTCAAATCATCGATGGGAATAACAGCCTCCTCTATAGGCTCCTCGTCGCCAGAATCACTCCTCTGCACTATGGATACTACCGCAGACAATGCAGTCTCTGTCTCCATCCATGCGGAATACTCTGCAGAACAACCTGGATGACTGACAGAAAACTCAGCCAACTCTCACTGATCCCAACAGGCATACAACCTGGATCTGTCCTCCGCTGACAACAGGTGTGGCGCGAAGCGCTAACTCACTGCCCCCTCATATGGATGAAAATCCTGAAACTGGTCAAACTAACACATAACGGCCAAAGGGTGGTAAGTGATCATGCCCCTCAAACCAGCCAAAGGGAGATAATTCATGCCCGGAGCATGAGTAATGAAGCTGTAGGGTGAGCTAAGCCCCGAACACGGAAATATAGCAAACAGATCTCCAATCCCTGCCAGAAAAGATGACCAAGATCCAACATCTGTACACTCCACATGCTGGAAGGAATACGTCATGGCTATATCATGGGTGAAACAAAATCCATGCCGTCTAAATGTGCCAATCGGTCTCAAGTGTGACATAAACCACACATACAACATGCATGGAAGCTACTCGTGAATACTCCCCGCCGGATAAGTGCAAGAAGATGTAGTCAACTCAGGTCTCTATGACAATCATCGGTATGATGGTATGACCCTCCCTGAGAGCTCTCACTGCCATGATGATGTCGATATCTAGCTCATCCATGTACCGCGACATGTAGACGTATGACAATATGCATAGAAGCAGTACATCTACTCTAGTTGAACGCCAATGGTCCTCCGGTGTGGTGAAATCCCAATGCCGCAGGCATAGTCGCCCTCGTGAGCCAAACCTATCAAACAGGAAACGCTGGGATATCACGTGGTCGGATGTAATCTCATCTTGTACCACTCTGGGCCTCAATCCTATGAGGGTCATGAACTGTCTGCTCATGTCTCCCATCACCATGTGCACGCAAGGTCTGTCCAGTGGCAGCATTGTCAATCGTGCATACTCCTCCAAAGTAGGAGTCAACTCACGGGTCCCAAATCGAAATACCTGTCTATCCGGTACCCAGTGCTCTAGCATGCCCTCTACAAATCCTGGAGGAACCTGAAACATCAATAAGGTCATAGTATACTACAGCAAATCATCTACGATCACCATGTCTGATGGTGATATACTATCATACCATGAGCGCATACCAGCTACCACCACAAATGGTGGGGTATGATCAATACGGCTAACTGTCGAAGAAGACATCTGTACGGGCCGTGTCATAAGACTATCCAGGAGTTAATGCTGAATATCTCTAGACATACATACATATGCATAACATAATAACATGCATGATATAATTGATGGCAATATGATATAGGGAATGGAAAACTGTACATACATTCCTAAGTATATCATCATCTAATACATCTCTGTACAACTAAAATACAGGGAAATGGGGCGAAGCTACCCAGCAGCTAACAGAGGCCTATCAAAAGAGATAATGAGAAATACATCAGAAAAAGTCAATAGTGTCGATGTCTACATCATCGATCCTGTCCACCTGATATAACTCCTCCTGAGTCACTGGATCTCTATCTACAGGGATGTCAGACCGATACAAGGGAGGATCTGCGTCGGCAAAACCATATGGGTCACCTGAGGGACCAGCGCTAGAGTTGGAAGGATCAAAAGTATCTACCTCTGTAGGATCTCTTCCCAAATGCCAAAAAAAAGATGTGACCGGACCAGCTGCCGAGTTAATCTATCAATCTGTGTCACATGAGTTGTATCTCTGACACAGGCTAGCCAATCCGTCATCATCACGGATCCTAGAACCATATCCCCCATAAACTGTATGGCGCGGGTCTGAGCTTCAATAGTACGAGGGATCCACCAATGCTGGAACATCTCCTGCGAACAGGGGCCATTTGACAATGTAAAACCATCAATCCCCATCAATGGGATGTCAACAACGAGTGACTGTGAAATAGGCCAATAATGCCTGGCAGGAGGCAAGATCAGCATACAGATCTCTCCTGTGGTGCTCCTAATAGCACGCTCTCCTAAGTAGAGCTCCCATCCTCCATCTGTAAAGAGAGGAATCCTGCGGGTGGAAATGACGTTCTCTACTCCAGTCGGGTATCCATCCTCAAAACCAACTTCTAAATGCTCTCCAGAGTAGGGAATCCATATGATGACATCGGTTGTCAATAGCTCCAGCTGTAGGCGACAATGAGTGAAACCCTCAGCAATAGGGACCTTCGCCAGTATGGAATGATGCCATCTCCGTCCTCGTGGATAGGTGTCTAAACCTAACATGCTCACAGGACGTAAACAATGAAGCCTCTCATAGGCCCAAAACTGCCAACACAAAGGTAAACATCTGCTGTCAGTCAACACTCTTAACCTATACATGGGAAAAGACAAGAGAAACACTCACTAGCAGAAATGGGTAGAATCCTAACTACGCCTCGGTCAAGCCCTGCGATCGCATGCGCATTCCCCTAAGGAAGTAGGCAAAGGTGTAGGAACCCCAATCATACTCTCCTATACGGTCTACATGTCGAGTGGCGCTGATCAAAGCGAAAGACACCGTAGAAGAGTTATCTGCTATAAAACAGCCCCTAATGATCATCAGGAACAATCACCGAAGAATGCGATCCCTAACTCTCACATCATCGGGTATGGGCTCACTCTGCCCACTCATAGAATCTACGCTCAAAGGACCTGTACGAACAGTCTTGTCCTTGAGCGCCTCCACCGGAACTCCCAACAAGGATCTGACGGCAGTAGGGGTGATATCCGCCGTGCAAGGCACCGGCCCCCCTCCAAACTCCATACCTTTGATAAACCGTTAATCCATCGGCGTCATCATCACCTCACAATCCAAAGAAATGGAGTGATCGAAACCGTGGAACCACCGCCAGATAATGCCCCGAGGTAACCCGTGGACACGCCGACGGGGTAGAATGGAGAAGAACCTCCCGAATCCCCAGCCATGGATGATCGCTCTATAGTCATCATGCAAGGCCTAATACATAGAGTGAATGCTAAACCAGTTCCCTCGAGGCTGTGTGAAGCCGGGAACCTACATCAAATGCAGATCAACATCAGACTCCTTGACACCTCATTAATAGGAAATAAGGAAGATTAAAGATCTAACTTCATACCTCGTTTGCATGCAGGTCTACTGAAGGATGCCTACTCAAGTCACCCAGAAGATCTGGGTTTGCCACTTGAATACTTGGCAATTCCCTACGAGGAACACGTATAACAGGAGCGGGAACCTCGATCGGTACATCCTCCTCTTCGTCCTCGACATTTTGCACTTCAACCCGAATAGGACGTATCACGCTTCTCATGAAACGACGAGGCTATCTAATGTAATGTCTGGCGAGGCTCTTCAAAAGCCCTCCTCCGTACAATAGAAGTGGTCCTACGGGAACTACTCGGCTGATCCAGATCCATAATATCTGGACAACAAGTCTCCAAATCACCTCAGAAAGGGTGTGGTAATTTCGTACCTGGAGTCTTTTCACAATGCATTCTATGATTACATGCATGCATGCATTGTTATAACATACAGCTACAGTAGAGTTAAAAATGCATAACTACCCAATGCCTACATTTTGGGAAAATTTTGCCATAGCCCCCTTTGTAAATGGGACTATCCACATGCACATAGGCATGACTACATAACCATTCAGTAGCACACCTATACACAGTCATATACATCCTGCATGCATTAATCACATCACAGTAAAAATCTGTAAGTGTAGTCTAATTACCAGGATTATTTTACTTTATTCCTTTACTCATTTGTCCTCAGATAGGATAAGAAATGACAATAATAGGTGCCAATTTGACTGTTTTAAAAGTCAAATTTTTTCACATCATTATGTTCAGCATGGTTTAATACTAACATTTACTATGTTGAATAATTTTTTATCAAGTCATATCAGCAGGCATATTCACTACTATGTGTCTAATTGCATTTCATGTGATAAGTCATTTTCCAACGGATAGAAACTGGAAAAAAATACATGCATACGTTACCAGGACAGTGAAGAACGCTTGTACGGTGACAGAATATGCAGAAAGTTGCCCGAACTCAGCGGATCTGAAAAAGAGCTCTCGAATTTCCTTCGCTACGCAACTTGAAAATGACTTATGAAAGCGACCAACCACCTATACATAGGCACAGCTGGTCGTAGGCTAACCTGCGGCACCTACAGGTACACCTGTGGCCCCCCTACATGGGTCCCACACCTCCGGCTCACTCCAGTTAGAGTTACAAATGAGGTCTCACAAGCTAAAAAAGCCAAGTCAAGAATAAAAATGCTACGCAATTGAGCAGAGTAGCCTGAAATTCTAGTTTTTCGTCGGTCGGAGTTAAACTCCCATCGTCTCAATGGTATTCACCTGAATTCAGGGTATACTATACCAATGAGCTCAGCTTTTACAAATCATGCTCAGCAATACCCCACAAAGGTCGGATGCCATCATTTGCAGGGCCACAAACCTAAAACTCCCCGGCGGGGGTTACAACGCAAAACTACGAAATACTAAACCTCCCCGGCGGGGGTTACCACGCAAAAACATGACATATCAAACCTCCCCGGCGGGGGTTACAACACCGAAGTTATCAAGCATCCATGTATCCCCGGCGGGGGTCACAACGCACATCATTCAAACATCTACGTGTCCCCGGCGGGGGTTACAACGCAATGCAAGCATTGATACACACATCAATGAAGGTCAAGCAACCTTGACATCATGACAGCCGATGACAAGTAAACCCATCGAAGCAGCTTATCTGCATGTCCCCAACGAGGGTCATAACGCAATGCTACCATTGACACATACATCAATGAAGGTCAAACAACCTTGACAATGCACCCAGCAGGGATCTATCCAGTGATACACACATCAGCGAAGATCAGGCAACCCTGATAACAACCAACTATTGGCAGTAACTCCGACAGAATGAGGGAATATGTTATACACATCCTCAAATAGACAAAGCTTTATCCCCATAGATCTCTTACACACAAGAGGTACCTCTATGGAATATAAGCCAGTGTCTAGGATTCAAGACTTTGGTGATAGCCCCAACGTCAACATCCTTGAAGACTTGGATCGTGTGACGCCCCCAAAATAGGTCCAATCCATCTAACCTATTCTAAGTCGCCAAATACATGGTACAGAAAATAACTACAACTTTATTACTAAATTTATCGTGCAAAATACAATAACACATATACTGTGAATTTTAATACCAACCGTGACTCATGTCCCAACTATGGACAGTACCTCACATTGATACATTACATAATGGTACAGTCAATAACTATTTTAGAAATTAAAATCTTTGGAAAGTGCTCAAGGAAACATTCGTACATGGGAGGCCATGCGTCTAGGTTATGATAGATATCATATGACTCGAGAATTATTCTTGGTTGACCCAATAGACCCCAAAGAAAAATGAGAAGATTACTATCATGTTCCTTCCATTGGTGAGTCTTCTCTTGACATATAACTATCTCCACTGTCTGCAATTGAGAATTACATTTCAACCAAACTCCAAGATCATATAGGTAGTGCTCGTAGATATATTGAGCAAGTGGATGTACACAACCCTGTCTTATGATAACACGAGGTTGTATGTCATTAGACATCTTCTATGATAGTGGCAAAACACCCTTCCAAAGTTGGGTTCACCTCACCCTATTCGGTTCACCAAAATTAAATATCAAATGATGTATACAATACGACACACTTATCTAAAATTCTCAATAAAATTATTTCCATACTATTTAGGGAGAACCTCAACAGCTATAGACCACCGTTCTATTTTCCTGTTATCCCCGCTCGACCCGGTAGCACTCTTATTACCTGAAAGGAATTGTGAAGCAAAAAGGGTGAGCACAACTAGCACAGTAAAGAATATCATGACTACAGATAATTAAATTATCAATAGCCTTCATCAGTAATAAATCAGAGATTTAGAACATATGATAGATGATAAAACTTTTCAACCATAGTTGCAGCGGAACGAGCAATCCATTAGAAGAGTCAAATTGACCATAAAGTCTATTATCTTCTCCATGTTAAAAGTCCACCAGCAATATTTTATCCCTGTAACATCAATCAACAGTTCTTGTAAATATTCATGTGAATAACTTATAATCATAACTAAGGTTCTAAATTCCTCTTCGCATCCAGAACGAAGATAATTTTCATCACCTGTCTTTACCTGAAACATCAAAGATCATGGTTATACAAAATCACGGTTCCTGTTCATAATCATACTAATAAATTCATCTTTTGCACTACGGGCCAAAGATATTCATCAATAGTTCATCTTTGCACTACATGCCAAAGATATTCAACAACTGGTCATCTTTGCACTACATGCCAAAGATATTCAACAACAGGTCATCTTTGCACTACAGGCCAAAGATATCAATATCTCAAAGAAATACATAATTATTTCAGAATTTATATAAACCATCATTATAACCATGTTAATCAATTCACCTTTGCACTTAAGCTAAAAATATTCAATTGTAAATTCAATGATCATGATCATACCAGTCAACGATTCAACTTTGCACTACTGGCCAAAGAGAACCCATAGTCACAATCATACCAATAATCTACACATCTTTACACTTAAGTCAAAGAGAAATTTCTTCACCAGGATTATAAAAATGTTATATATGATAATAAAAATAATATAATCAAAACATGGATTTAATTTCAAGAGTAAGATTCATAAATCAACGATAATTTGGTCAGAAAAAGAAACTAATTTTGTCATGAATAATATCCCGTGAATAGTAACTCATGAATAGTAACTCATGAATAGCAACTCGTGAATAGTAACTCATGAATAGTAACCCCGACATGAAAAGATAAGAATTTCACAAGAAAAATATTACCAATATTCTGACATAATGATATTGAAAGAAATAATATCATTTTAAAAAGAATAACATCCCTTACCTCAAAAGAATAGTACTTCTGCCTGGAATATCAGATATAACGCTGAAGGAAACTTGCATCGTATAGCAACACTCAAGATATCTCAATACTCACAAAAATACGCTCGATAATATAGAGAGAGAAAACTTCAGTTTCTGGTGTGATTTTCAATTCTAACCTAAGCACCCTATTTATAGGAAAATATTTAGAACACCAAAGCAGAAAATTGAATATAATAATATTATTTTTATTTAAATCATACGCATACTTTGAAACTCAAGATTCAACACATTTAAACACATGTGGGCTCACCAATCACACAAAACATGTTTTAAATAATTTTTGTAACAAAATCAATTCAGACTCAATAATCTGGAACTTCAATAATTCATAATAAATAGTCCTTTTATCACAAAAATTCAAATCTTATGTCCATTCCATAGAAAATTTAATTCTCTACAACTTTGCAGAAAAAAGTTTTACCAAATTCCAAACAAAAATTGACCGAAATCCACATACGGACGATTTTACAGGCTATAATCAAATTTTAGTCAAAAATAAGGTCCACCAATACACAAAACACGTGTTAAACATTTTTTGTAACAAAAATACTCTTCCTCCGCATTTATTCATATATCACACATTCATTGTAAAAATATCACCATTATTATATTATTAAAATATAATAATATATTTAAATGAATTATTTTATCAAAAAAAGATAAAATATCAATTTTTAACAATTGTCACATTAAAAATTTTCTCCATCTATATCCACATAAAATGAATATTTTTCTTATCATATAAATCAATAATTAATTATTCACAAATAATATTACAGAATCACAATACTGACAACCAGGCCGTTTCCAGGAAAGAGGGGACTTTCCAATAAGGATTTCTCCCTACTGACGCACAATTAGGTGACCAAACCTCTCCTTAGACAGAACTTTCTATATTTTAACCACTGGGTATTCCAACAGTATTAACGGTAACCATTACGCCGATATTTATAAAAACTTAAACTTGTCGTTTTCTTCATTCGACAGTTATTCTATTATGGGGCCCATAATGATTATGCCGTGCATTTAATATTCCCGACAAAAAGAATATTCCACCAACCAAACGATATTTCCCACAACAATGAATATTTTATAACCACTTGCGTATTTTGTAAACTTTACATATCACCCTTAACTTTAAACTTTTATCAATTTAACCATTTACTTAATAATAATTATAAGAAAAATTGAATACTTTTATTTCATAAAATTCGGGGTCTTACAATCTCCCCTCCTTATAAAATTTTGTACCTGAAATTTACGTACCTGGTATTTCAAAGAGTTGAGAATACCTTGCTTTCATTTCAGATTCCATCTTCTATGTCATCATGATTTCTCCATTGCTCATCTCCTGTATTTCAGATATCATTCTAGAATACAGCTTCAAAATAAAAGATTAATTGACATATCACAATTTGTCAACTTAAGTAAGAAAATTCAGCTTAGGTAAGACACACACTAGCGAAGGATATTACTCGTCTCTCCCTTCTTAGTTCTAATCCCGGATCTCTGCCAGAGATCATATCCCTAAGCTCTAATACCAACTGTGATGCCCCCAAAATAAGTCCAATCCATCCAACCTATTCTAAGTTGCCAAATACATGGTACAGAAAATAACTACAACTTTATTACTAAAATTGTCGTGCAAAATACAACAACACAAATACTGTGAGTTTTAATACCAACTGTGACTCATGTCCCAACTATGGACAGCACCTCACATTGATACATTACATAAAGGTACAGTCAATAACTATTTTAAAAATTAAAATCTTTGGGAAGTGCTCAAGGAAACCTTCGTACATGGGAGGCCATGCGTCTAGGTTATGATAGATATCATATGACTTGAGAATTATTCTTGGTTGACCCAATAGACCCCAAAGAAAAATGAGAAGATTACTATCATGTTCCTTCCATTGGTGAGTCTTCTCTTGACATATAACTATCTCCACTGTCTGCAATTGAGAATTACATTTCAACCGAACTCCGAGATCATATAGGTAGTGCTCGTAGATATACTCAGCAAGTGGATGTACACAACCCTATCTTATGATAACACAAGGTTGTATGTCATTAGACATCTTGTATGATAGTGGCAAAACACCCTTCCAAAGTTGGGTTCACCTCACCCTATTCGGTTCACCAAAATTAAATATCAAATGACGTATACAATACGACGCACTTATCTAAAATTCTCAATAAAATTATTTCCATACTATTTAGGGAGAACCTCAATAGCTATAGACCACCATTCTATTCCCCTGTTATCCCCGCTCGACTCGGCAACACTCTTATTACTTGAAAGGAATTGTGAAGCAAAAAGGTTGAGCACAACTAGCTCAGTAAAGAATATCATGACTAAAGATAATTAAATCATCAATAGCCTTCATCAGTAATAAATCAGAGATTTAGAACATATGGTAGATGATAAAACTTCAACCATAGTTGCAGCGGAACGAGCAATCCATTAGAAGAGTCAAATTTACCATAAAGTTTATTATCTTCTCCATGTTAAAAGTCCACCAACAATGTTTTATCCCTGTAACATCAATCAACAACTCTTGTCCACATTCAGGTGAATAACTCATAATCATAACTAAGGTTCTAAATTCATCTTCGCATCCAGGACGAAGATAATTTTCATCACCTGTCTTTACCTGAAACATCAAAGATCATGGTTATACCAAATCACGCCTCTGCTCATAATCATACTAATAAATTCATCTTTGCACTATGGGCCAAAGATATTCATCAACAGTTCATCTTTGCACTACAGGCCAAAGATATTCAACAACAGGTCATCTTTGCAGTACAAGCCAAAGATATCAATATCTCAAAGAAATACATAATCATTTCAGAATTTATATAAACCATCATTATAACCATGTTGATCAATTCACCTTTGCACTTAAGCTAAAAATATTCAATTGTAAATTCAATGGCCATGATCATACCGGTCAATGATTTAACTTTGCACTACTAGCCAAAGAGAACACATAGTCACAATCATACCAATAATCTACCCACCTTTACACTTAAGTCAAAGAGAAATTTTTTCACTAGGATTATAAAAATGTTATATATGATAATAAAAATAAATTAATCAAAACATGGAGTTAATTTCAAGAGTAAGATTCATAAATCAACAATAATTTGGTCAGAAAAAGAAACTAATTTTGTCATGAATAATATCCCGTGAATAGTAACTCATGAATAGTAACCCCGACATGAAAAGATAAGAATTTCACAAGAAAAATCTTACCAATATTCTGGCATAATGATATTGAAAGAAATAATATCATTTTAAAAAGAATAACATCCCTTACCTCAAAAGAATAGTACTTCTGCCTGGAATATCAGATATAACGCTTAAGGAAACTTGCACCGTATAGCAACACTCAAGATATCTCAATACTCATAAAAATACGCTCGATAATATAGAGAAAAAAAACTTCAGTTTCTGGTGTGATTTTTAATTCTAACCTAAGCACCCTATTTATAGGAAAATGCTTAGAACACCAAAGTAGAAAATTGAATATAATAATATTATTTTTATTTAAATCATACGCATACTTTGAAACTCAAGATTCAACACATTTAAAACACATGTGGGCTCACCAATCACACAAAACATGTTTTAAATAATTTTTGTAACAAAATCAATTCAGACTCAATAATCTGGAACTTCAATAATTCATAATAAATAGCCCTTTTATCAAAAAAATTCAAATCTTATGTCCATTCCATAGGAAATTTAATTCTCTACAACTTTGCAAAAGAAAGTTTTTCCAAATTCCAAACAGAAATTGACCGAAATCCACATACGGACGATTTTATAGGCTATAATCAAATTTTAGTCAAAAATAGGGTCCACCAATACACAAAACATGTGTTAAACATTTTTTGTAACAAAAATACTCTTCCTCCGCATTTATTCATATATCACATTTCATTGTAAAATATCACCATTATTATATTATTAAAATATAATAATATATTTAAATGAATTATTTTATCGTAAAAGATAAAATATCAATTTTCAACAATTGTCATATTAAAATTTTCTCATCTATATCCACATAAAATGAATATTTTCCTTATCATATAAATCAATAATTAATTATTCTCAAATAATATTACGAAATCACAATATCGACAACCAGCCGCTTCCGGAAAGAGGGGCTTTCCAATAAGGATTTCTCCCATCAAGCGCATAATTAGGTGACCAAACCTCTCCTTAGATGTAACTTTCTAGACATTGCCAATAATGCTATCTAATAATATTATTCAAATAATATGAATTATTGATCTGATAATGAAAAATATTACGTAGTGATAATTATTGAAATAACAATAATATAAAATATCAACGTAATAATTATTGAATCAATAAAATAAAATATTAAACAGTAATTACTGTAACAATTATTGGGTAGTGCCTTCTTACGTAAGAATTAATAATTGGTGCAATACCGTAAAGCATTTGTCAACAATGCGACATCAGATTTTAACCACTGGGTATTCCAACAGTATTAACGGTAACCATTACGCCGTTATTTATAAAAACTTAAAGTTGTCGTTTTCTTCATCTAACAGTTATTCTGTTATGGGGCCCACAAATGATTGCACCGTCTTACGGATATTCCCGACAAAAAGAATATTCCACGATCAAACGAATATTCCCCGATAACAATGAATATTTTATAACCACTTGCGTACTTTGTAAACTTTACATATCACCCTTAACTTTAAACTTTTATCAATTTAACCATTTACTGAATAATAATTATAAGAAAAATTGAATACTTTTATTTCATAAAATTCGGGGTCTTACAGATCGCATGTCCAAGCCATCACTAATTGTCATCCCAACAGGATTACCTGACAATCATTCATGCATTCTTCATGTATTTGCATCATGTTGCTGCATATAGCATCATGTTTATATTGCTTGAATTTCAAGTGTCTAGGATTCTTTATCCTATCCATGCCTTGCATTGCATGAATATGATAAAGAGGGGCATTTGTAGACACTCAAAATTTTCTGCACTCCTATTACTAACATTGCAGGAGGGTAGATTCGCTCTTTTTGAGATAACCACGAAAGATGCTTTACATCCATTTTGGATACTACCTAAGTTCACCTCCAACTCGAACACAAATCGGGAACATCAGTTCCAACCCGGAACACAAACTGGGAACTTTATCTCAAACACAGAACACACACCGGGAATGTCATTTCTAATCTCAGAGATAACCCCGAGATATGCAGATCAAAAGACCGGCAACAACACCGGAGAGAACAGTTCTGTCTCGGCGATAACACCGCAACGTTTCGGCCCAAATCCAGAGACAACACCGAGTAAGAATTCCATCCTCCTTGCGATAGCCCTAAGGATGCCATTGCGCTTCGGCGATAACCTCGGAAATGCTTATTTCATACACATGCAATCAGCTTTAGGCTCAAACATCCTGTCGAGGCACACATACCTCGCATCTTGATATAACAATGGGCGCATAAGCACACCCACGATGATGACGAGTGAGGCATACAAATAAGGTCAATCTCGATGTAACCCTCGAACGTCGCTCTTCTTCGCCTTAAGCCGCAATAACCCCGGTGAGGAGTCACAACGCCATCTTACCGCCTCAACAAGATGATATCGTGGCATACCAACAAGTAGTCCAATCTCACCAGAACCTCGAGCAACGCCTTCTTTTTTCAACTCAAACCGGCGATAACCCCATGTAGAGTCAAACGTCAACTTGTCTCTTTAACACCTGCGCGTCGTCTCAACACTTCATACATACATACATCCAACAATGTCCCATAAGAACTGAGGAGTGACAATCCCGAGAGACTATTACGTGTGGCAGTACTTTGGATAGAATTTGAAGCTTGAAGACCATGGGCATAGATCCTCTTAATCGACTTCAGCATAAACTCTAATCCATGTCATTACAGAATCTCTCTCACACAAGCGGTCCGAAGAAGGTCAGATATACCTCGTTCGGATGCTCGAATTGAAGTTCTTCAAGTTTGAGCGGACATTACAGTGCATGAGTGCACGTACTACGAGACGACGGGAACCGCGAGGATCGGATGCACCACGACCAGCCGCAGGTACAACTGTGGCTACCGCAGGTGTACCTGCGGCCATCCGTCTATAAATATGAGCCTTGGGGTCAGCCATTTGAGGAGAGAGAGAAGGAAAAAGTTGAAGAAGCCCTGTCCATTTTACTCTGTATACACATCTTTTGAGTGTTTCCTCATCTTTAACCATTAGTTAGCTCACATATAGCTACTTTTATCCGGCGAGAGCTGAGTATTTATCCATTTAAAGTCATAGAAGTCTACTTTGGCAGCCCACTGTAAGCCTTCTTCCATTCTATAAAGCCTTCTTCTCATATAGCACACACTGTTATACACATTGAGAGTCGTGTTGTGTGCGTTTGCCCGAACTTTGGTCCGTGGTTTTCATTTTTGTCTGTATATAAACGAGATTATAAGATTGCATGGTATGCCAGTATCCATAGTTTCTGATCGAGACCCAAGATTGACTTCAAGATTTTGGGTTAGTTTACAAAAAGCTATGGGCACGAATTTACGATTTAGTTCGGCATATCATCCTCAAACGGATGGGCAGTCAGAAAGGACTATTTAAACTGTTGAAGATTTATTAAGACTCTGTGTCCTTGATTTCAAGGGAAGTTGGGACAAGTTCTTACCATTGGTGGAGTTTTCGTACAATAATAGTTATCAAGCAAGTATTGGCATGGCTCCATTGGAGGCGTTGTATGGAAGAAAGTGTCATTCTCCAGTATGTTGGGATGAGGTGGGTGAAACAACGTTGTTAGGACCGGAGTTGGTACGTATGACTATAGAAAAGATTCAAATGATCCGACAACGTATAAAAACCTCACAAGATCGACAAAAGAATTATGCTGATCTTCATCGAAAGGACATAGAATTCAATATTGGAGATCATGTGTTGTTACGTGTTGCTCCATGGAAAGGAGTTACAAGATTTTGAAAGAGAGGAAAGCTCAATCCTCGATTCATTGACCCATTTATAATCCTCGATCGAGTAGGAACTGTGGCCTATACACTCGCCTTACCGCCAAGTATGTCTCGTGTTCATAACGTTTTTCACATATCTATGTTCTGAACCACATTATTGAATTAGAACCAGACGAGATAGAGAAAGATTTAACGTATGAAGAGTTACCTGTTAAAATCTTGGATAAGAAGGATCATATTCTTTGCTCCAAGGTTATACCTCAAGTCAAAGTTTTGTGGAGAAACCATGATGTGGAAGAAATGACCTGGGAGTTATAATCTGAGACGAAGTCAAGATATCTTCACCTCTTTGATATACCAGATACATACCCTAATTTTGAGGATGAAATTTCATAAGAAGGGGAGGTTGTAAGACCCTAACTTTTATGAATAAAGAATAATTTTCTCAAAATATATTTTTGAATATTATGGTGTGGATTTGATATAATGTTATAGTTGTGGGTAATATATATAAATTTTGCAAAATAAGAAAGTTGTTATAAAATATTCGATTGGTCGGGGAATATTCATTTTAACAGGGAATATTCGTACGACAACACAATCATTGGTGGACCCCACAATGGAAGTTTTATCGTAGTTAGAAAACGACAAAATTATCTTTTTTATAAAAATAACAGCGAAAGTGTTACCGTTAAAACTTTTGAACTACCCGGTAGTAAAAGTAAAGTAATACGCGTGGTTGCATAGTAGCACACAATATTGATTATTGATGCTTACGTGAGAAGTCACTAAGTTATACTCAATTATTGCTACAGTAATTGCTGCATCATATCTCTCATATTGTTGATTCAATTATTGTAACAAAGATCATCCGCATAATATATATTATTAAATCAATAATTGAGACTAAGAAAGTTATTCATATTATTATTTGCAATATCGACAATGTCTCAGAAGTTCTATCAAGGAGAGGTTTGGTCACCTAATTGCGCGCCAATAAGGAGAAATCCTTATCGGAAAGCCCCTTCTTTCCTGGGAACGACCTGGTTATTAAATATTGTGAATTATAATATTAATGATGAATAAGATCGTTTTGATTAAAGATGAAATTGATAGTTCCATTGTGTTGGAATTATTAGAGTTAGTGAAAATCGAAATTTATTTCGATAATAATTGATGTCTGGAGGTTATATTGACCAATCGGGTAATTAACCGGATAAATGAGCAATTAATTTCTATTTATTCATATGCTTATAACTATGTATTCACATGTGTGTACTATTGATTCAAATGGTTTACTATTAGGGGAGTTGGTGCAAGATTGATAATACTTGCATGACTAAATTAAAAATGGAGTTATAGTTCAAGGTACTATACTGTAATTAGTTTTTTTTCACATGATTATACTATTGAGTCATATGAATGAACTATTAATTCACATGATTTACTATTAGGGGAAGTGGTGCAAGTTTGATAATACTTACAGGACTAAATTAAAAATAAAGAAAAAGTTGAAGGTATTATACTGTAATATTCTGAGCCCCAAAATGTGTAATTATTGAAACTATATTTTCTTATAAATAGAAGTTCATTCTTCCTTCATTTCTCACCAATTCACTAAGTCTCACAAGAGCAATTATTATAGAGAGAAATTATAGAGAGAAAGAAGAAGAGAAGTCTGCTACCTCACTATTCCAGTATCCAGTTTCTTTTAAGGCAAGGGGTAATATTTCTTTCGTATTCATGAAGAGAGTTATTTCTTTCAATATTCGTAAGGGTTGTTATACCATTCTTTATTATTCTGTTGGAATACCCTGTCTGTGCGGTCTATCGCATGCCTGATGAATTCTTTTGTTATTCCATTGTTTATTATTCTGTTGGAATAACATGTCTGTGTGGTCTATCGCATGCCTGGTGAATTCTTCTGTTATTCCATTCTTTATTATTCTATCGAATAACTCATCATGCGTCTATCGCATGCCCGTGAATTCTTCATATTCCATTCTTTATTATTCGCTGAATAACCTATCCGTGCGGTCTATCGCATGCCCGTGAATTCTTCATTATACCATTCTTTATTATTCTATTGAATAACCTGCTTCACGCGACTATCGCATGCATGGTGAATTCTTCATTATTCCATTCTTTATTATTCTGTTGAATAACTCGTCATGTGGATTACCACATGCATGGTGAATGATCCTTCGTATTCATTCCTTATTAAATTGTGGAAATGATATGTCTACGTGGATTACCGCATGGCGGGCGAAAATCCATTTGCAGTTTCATATATTCTATTATACTTAGTTGGTTAAAGTTTTGGCTTTTATACTCCATGAAATTAGTAGAATATGTGACGCCCCCAAAATAGGTATACATCACCCATTCTGAGTTGTCAATACATGGTACAGAAATAACTACCACTTTATTATTACAACAGTAAAACTGTGAGTTTGAATACAAATATTATCTTCTAGACAATATCTATACTCAAATAAATCCTCATTACATTTATTGATACATTATTTTACAAAAATGGTGAGGACTACTAAACAACTCTCTCTAGAACCTTCATTCCATACCCCGACTCGTACTCGCTACATTCTCGCCTCCTGAGAAGAAAAATGGAACAAAAAGGAAAAGGGTGAGCTCAACTAGCCCAGTAAAGAATATTATGACTAAGATAATATACAACAAATTATCGTTAGTCTTCAACAGGAAAAATCGATGAATACAATAGACAAACCGCTTTTAAATCAACAATCGCAGCAAAAAAAACAATTCATTAGAAGAGTTAAGTAGAGAATGCAAACTACTATCTTCTATATATGAATTTAAAAGTTCATCGTCGATATTTTATCCCCGTAACATCAATCAATATATATCTGAATCAAATATTCATCTTTGCACTACAGCCAAAAGATATTCATCACCGGTCATGTTCATCTAAACACTGCTCATCTTTGCACTACGGCCAAAGATATTAATCAAGAGGTCATGTTCATCTCAACACTGCTCATCTTTGCACTACTACGCCAAAGATATTCATCAAGAAATCATTCATCTTTGCACTACAAGCCAAAGATATTCAAAGAATATCATCATTTAGGACCGAGGATGATGAAAAATATTTTAAAGGAAACGAATCTAGTGAAACAAAAGAACAATTATTAAGGATTCGATTTTAAACAATCCAAGTTCAAAAATACTTCATAAGTAATCGAGTGGAGTAAAATTCAAGAATGATCAAAACATGATACAATCAAAGCTAGTATCCAAAATAGATATTTTGACAAAAAGAAGAAATTTCATTTTTCTATGAATAGTGCCGATTCGTGAATAAGTGTCGATACGTGAATAGTGTCGATACGTGAATAGTAATCTATGACACCAAAAGATAGAAATTTCATAAAAAACATCTTCACGCTTCGTGAATAGTACTTATGAATAAGAACTCGTGAATAAGAACTCATGAATAAGAATCGTGAATAAGAACTCATGAATAGTAACTCATGAATAGTAACCCCAATCATGAAAAAGTTCCAAATTTGATAAAATTTCCAACCAATATTTCAAAGATAATGATATTGAAGAAATAATATCATTTTCGAATAAAATAACATCCCTTACCTCGAAAGATAAAGATTTAGTCAAACACCTTTGATATAGGCTTTGACTTGAACTTGCACCGTATAGCAATACTCAAAGTATACTCAATATACTCACAAGAATACACTCGATAATATAGAGAGAGAAAACTTCAGTTTCTGGTGTGATTTTCAATTCTAACCTAAGCACCCTATTTATAGGAAAATGCTTAGAACACCAAAGCAGAAAATTTAATATAATAATATATTTATAAAAATTTGTCTACGCCAACCTTTGATAATCTGAAATCAGCAACCTAACACATGTAAAATGAGGCTCATACATCTAAAAAATGTTTTTGTTAATTAAAACAATTAAAACTTCCAAAAATCAATTATTTCGGAACTTTAGAACTTCAATAATTCATAATAAATAGCTCTTTTATCAGAAAAATTCGAATCTCGCGAGTTTTTATAGGAAATTCCATTATCTACAACTTTGCAGAAGGAAGTTTTTCCAAATTCCAAACAGAAATTAACCGAAATCCTCAAACGGACGATTTTACAGGCTATAATCAAATTTTGGTCAATAATTGTGTCCAGCAACACACAAAATATGTGTTAAACATTTAATGCCACAAAAATACTCTTCCTGCTCATATACTCATATATCCCACATTCATTATAAAATATCGCATAATAATATATTATTAAAATAATATATTTAAATGAATTATTTTATCAAAAAAAGATAAAATATTAATTTTCAACAATTGTCACATTAAAATTTTTCTCCATCTATATCCACATAAAATCAATATTTTCCTCATCATATAAATCAATAATTAATTATTCACAAATAATATTACAGAATCACAAGATCGCAACCGTGCCGCTCCTGTGAGAGGGGCTTTCCAATAAGAATTTCTCCTTATCAAGCCGCAATTAAAGGTGACCAAACCTCTCCTTAGATGTAACTTTCTAGATATTGCCAATAATGTTATCTAATAATATTATTCAGATAATATGAATTATTGCCTCGATAATGGAAAATATTGTGTAATGACAATTTATTAAAACAACAAGAATATAAAATATCAATGCAAAGAATTATCAATCAATAAAATAAAATATCGAATAAGAATTATCGTAATAATTATCGAGTAGTGCCTTCTTATGTAAGAATCAATAATTGGTGCAATACCGTGCGTGCTACTGCTCAACAACGCCAGACAGTGTGTTTTAACCACCGGGTATTCCAACAAGATAATCTGTAATAACTACGCCTGTTATTTAAAAATAACTTATATTTGTCGCTTTCTTCATCCCATCGCTTTCAAGCATGGGGCCCACAAAAGATCATACCATCGCATTTAATATTCCCCGACAAGATTTAATATTCCACAACAAAGATCGAATATTCCACCACCAAAACGAATATTCCCCGATAATTTATAATGAATATTTTATAACCACTCATTATTCAAATATTTGTGTATTTTACCCATAACTATCCACATTAATCAAATCAACCCTTACTATTTCAAAATAATAAATAGAGAAAATAAATTTCATTTATTAATAATTTGGGGTCTTACAACCTCCCTCCTTATGAAATTTCGTCCTCGAAATTGACGTATCGCATCTGTGTTTTTCAAAAGATGAGAATACCTTGCTTTCATTTTCGCTTCCAACTCCCCCTGTCCATTTCCTCAATAGCATGGTTTCTCCACAAAACTTTAACTTGTGGTATAACCTCAGACATAGGACATGTTCTTTCCTCTACAAGATCTCGACAGTACCTCCTCGTGACGTTAAGTCTTCTGGCTATCTCGTCCTGGCTTCTAACTCAATGATGTAGTTCGTCATCCACATATTTACGTAACATCGATACGTGAAAAACGTTATGAACACGCCATCATACTTGGCGGTAAAACGAGTCTATAGGCCACAGCCTCCTATTCGATCGAGAATTTCAAATGGATTAATAAATCGAAGGTTTGAGCTTTCTTCACCTCACCGATTCTCGCTTTTGAAATAACAACTTCTTGCACCTCCTTCTTCAAATTCATCACCTCCGGTGTGTAGCTTGATAACTTTTAACTTTATCGATTAAAGTCGATTATACTCAGATATCATCACGCTGGGTAACTAGAGTTTTCATCTCCATCTCTATTATTTGTAAATTATACTGAAATGAGTCTTTGATAATATCGTACTCAGATTTGTATACGATCTTCTACTCAACACGCCGCCTACCACGCTCGCTTTTCCAGATGGCATGGTCGTAACATGTGTCAAAATGAGTCTCCTCTTGAGTTCTTCAAGCTCTTCCCACATTCCTTGCTCCATTCGAATTTTGTATCTCTACGAGTCACCGCTAAGTTAATGGAATAGCGATTCGAGAATATCCTTCAACGAATCTCCGATAATAACCAACTAAGCTTCTAGAAAGCTACGATTTCGATTACCGACTTAGGTTGTTCTCAATCGCGACTCATATCCCAACCTTGGATAGCACGTTACAATGACACCTATCGCTTTAATATCGCATTTAATATGGTGTCCCCTACGAGAGTCTGGCTTCGGTGCATTCCATAAAGGAAGTCACCAGATAAAGGCTCAGGTACCAAATTCTATAGTTGAATTTTTAACTCCTGAAGTTCAATAGGAGCCATTCGATATGAGATTTTAGAAATGAGTTTTGTACCGGGTTCAAAGTCGATACAAAATTTAATATTAGTCTTTGGGAGTAAACCAAGAAATTCTTCAGGAAATACGTCAGGAAAAATCAATAACAACAGGAATATTATTCAAATCTGACGTGTCTTTATTCAAATCCATAACATGGACTAAGAAAACTTGACATCCGTAATAAACGAATGACTTCATGACTTGATATGAAAATATTTGACTACAATGGTTTGATTGCTTGAATTCGAAAACAGGTTGCTTAGGAATATGAAAACTAACAACCTTACAGAAGTAATCAATTTTGGCATGATGAGTAGTTAACCTTAAAATCACATCAAAAGCAAATATCTCTATAGAAATAAGGTTAACAGGTAATGTGATAGTGCCAACCTGAATAAAGCAAGATTTCTAAACAACAGATGTAATGAAAGTTTCTCCTAACGGAGTCTCCGTAAATAGGTCAAAGTCTAATTTCTCCGTAGTCAAGTTCAAACGTTGAGCGCAAGCAAGAGAGATAAAAGAATGGGTAGAACCCAGATTCAGTAAGGTATAAACTTCGCAAGAATTTATAATTAACTAACTGCTAACTTCGCTCGAGTTCCTCGCATTTTGACCGGCCACGACAAACGCCTCTTCCGTGAACCGCTGACTTTGACCTTTCTCGACATCCTTTTAAGTCACCATTTCCGCTTGACTGGTTTCGATACTGCATAACTCGAAAGCGATATGTCCTTCTTTTCCATAATTATAGCATACCTTAAACTGCTAGGGCGCTTTGGATATGTCCCCTCTTTCCCAGATTTGTAACATACGACCGGTGGTCGTTTCTCCTCCTTGGAACCATTACATCGGGCGCCGACGCCTTCACATGGTCGTTGTTGAATCTCCTCTTTTTAAAATCTCCTCCCGACTCGCTTCTTCTATTTTCATGGCCACGATTACCCCTGCAGTGGTTACCGCCTTTGTCTCAGATTCTTCTTTCCTCCGCCGGTTATCGTTATTCGATGATCGCTATCTTCTAGATGATCCTCGGTTATGGTCCCTCGGTTGAACGTATTTTCGTTATCTCGCTTCTAACAACCGAGCCCCATTGACAACATCTAAATAGAGAGAAAATTTATAAGAAATGAGATAATCGACGTATGTCGGGTTTCAAACCTCTCGTAAACATCCGCGTAATCGCTCTCATTCTCCACCAAATGAGGTGCAAACTCGATAACTCCGCTGAACTTCGCCTCATCTTTGGACACCGCCATGTTATTCTCGCTCCAAATCTAATAAACTCCACTTCCTTCATATAACGAATACTTTCGTGGAAGTACTTGTCATTGAACTATTTCAAACGCTCTCCACGACATACGCCGAGTGCAAAATTGATGGGTACGCTTCACGATTCCCACCCAAGAATCTGCCCGCTACGAAACATAAAAGTAGCGAATGGAACTTTTGTTCCTCCATGCATCCCAAGACATCGAATATCTTGGTAATTTGTTTGACCCACATCTCCGCCTTTAATCGGATCCGCTTTCCTGCACTCGTGGTCCCAACTTCTTTGACCGCTTGGCCGTGACCACCCGTGAATTGCTATCATTTCCTCCTCGTATTTTTAACACGAAGTCTCCCTCGTCGATTTTGCATGAACTCGCAAAAGCTTCTAAACATCCCCTCGCTCATCATCTCGCCAGGTGGTTTGTTCACAGGAGGTACATTACCACTGTTGACGCTTCTCCTCGCTTGGTAAAGACAGTATCTCCACTGCCTCATTTACTCCATCATATTAATATTCTCAATCGACATTCTCAAATATCATGCTATAAAACAAGGGTTAATTAAGGAAATCAATATATCACATAATATCCCTATATACTAACCAACTAACAAATAAGCTTAAGTAGGACACACTAGCTAAGGAATTACTCTGCCTCCCTCCTAGTTCTATTCCCCGATCTCCGCCAAAGATCATATTCCTAAGCTCGATACCAACCGTGACGCCCCAAAATAGTTATACATCACCCATTCTCGAGTTGTCAATACATGGTATGTAAATAACTACAACTTTATTATTACAACAAGAAAACTGTGAGTTTGAATACAAATATTATCTTCTTGCAGACAATATCTATACTCAAATAAATCCTCATCATATTTATTGATACATTATTTTACAAAAATGGTGAGGACTACTAAACAACTCTCTCTAGAACCTTCATTCCATACCCCGACTGCATACTTCGCTACATTCTCGCCTCCCGAGAAGAAAAATGGAACAAAAAGAAAAAGGGTGAGCTCAACTAGCCCAAGAAAAGAATATTATGACTAAGATAATATACAACAAATTATCGTTAGTCTTCAACAGGAAAAAATCTGATAGAATACAATAGACAACCGCTTTTAAATCAACAATCTGCAATGAAACAACAATTCATTAGAAGAGTTAAGTAGAGAATGCAAACTACTATCTTCTATATATGAATTTAAAAGTTCATCGTCGATATTTTATCCTCGTAACATCAATCAATATATATCCGAATCAAATATTCATCTTTGCACTACAGCCAAAGATATTCATCACTGGTCATGTTCATATAAACACTGCTCATCTTTTGCTACGGGCCAAAGATATTAATCAAGAGGTCATGTTCATCTCAACACTGCTCATCTTTGCACTACGGGGCCAAAGATATTCATCAAGAAATCATTCATCTTTGCACTACAAGCCAAAGATATTCAGTAATATCATCATTTAAGACTGAGGATGATGAAAAATATTTTAAAGAAAACGAATCTAGTGAAACAAAAGAACAATTATTAAGGATTCGTATTTTAAACAATCCAAGTTCAAAAATACTTCATAAGTAATCAGAGTGGAGTAAAATTCAAGAATGATCAAAACATAGATACAATCAAAGCTAGTATCCAAAATAGATATTTTGGACAAAAAGAAGAAATTTCATTTTTCGGTGAATAGTGACGTATTCGTGAACAGTGTCGTATACGTGAATAGTGTCGTATACGTGAATAGTAACTCCGACACCAAAAGATAGAAATTTTACAAAAAAACATCTTCACGTTTCGTGAATAGTACTCGTGAATAGTAACTCGTGAATAGTAACTCGTGAATAGTAACTCATGAATTGTAACTCATGAATAGTAACCCCATCATGAAAAAGTTACAAATTTGATAAAAATTTCCAACAAATATTTCAGCATAATGATATTGAAGAAATAATATCATTTTCGAATAAAATAACATCCCTTACCTCGAAAGACAGTACTTCTAGTTGAAACACCGGATATAGGCTTTGACTTGAACTTGCACCGTATAGCAATACTCAAAGTATACTCAATATACTCACAAGAATACACTCGATAATATAGAGAGAGAAAGCTTCAGTTTCTGGTGTGATTTTCAATTCTAACCTAAGCACCCTATTTATAGAAAAATGCTTAGAACACCAAAGCAGAAAATTTAATATAATAATATATTTATAAAAATTTGTCTACGCCAACCTTTGAGAATCTGAAATCAGCAACCTAACACATGTAAAATGAGGCTCATACATCTAAAAAACGTTTTTGTTAATTAAAACAATTAAAACTTCCAAAAATCAATTATTTCGGAACTTTGGAACTTTAATAATTCATAATAAATAGCTCTTTTATCAGAAAAATTCGAATCTCGCGAGTTTTTATAGAAAATTCCACTATCTACAACTTTGCAGAAGGATGTTTTTCCAAATTCCAAACAGAAATTAACCGAAATCCTCAAACGGGCGATTTTACAGGCTATAATCAAATTTCGGTCAATAATTGTGTCCACCAACACACAAAATATGTGTTAAACATTTAATGCCACAAAAATACTCTTCCTCCTCATATACTCATATATCCCACATTCATTATAAAAATATCGTCGTTAATATTTTATTAAAATAATATATTTAAATGAATTATTTTATCGTAAAAAGATAAAATATTAATTTTCAACAATTGTCACATTAAAAATTTTCTCCATCTATATCCACATAAAATCAATATTTTCCTCATCATATAAATCAATAATTAATTATTCACAAATAATATTACGTAATCACAAGATCGGGCAACCGTGCCGCTCCTGTAGAAAGAGGGGCTTTCCAATAAGAATTTCTCCTTATCAAGCGCCAAGCAATTAGGTGACCAAACCTCTCCTTAGACGTAACTTTCTAGACATTTCCAATAATATTATCTAATAATATTATTCAGATAATATGAATTATTGCCTCGATAATGGAAAATACCGTAATGACAATTTATCAAACAACAAATATAAAATATCAATGCAAAGAATTATTGAATCAATAAAATAAAATACCGAATAAAGAATTATCGTAATAATTATCGAGTAGTGCCTTCTTCACGTAAGAATAAATAATTGGTGCAATACCGTAAATACTATTCAACAACGCGTATTAGTGTGTTTTTAAACCACCGGTATTCCAACAAGATAATCTGTGAATAACCACGCCTGCTTATTTATAAATAACTTATATTTGTCATTTTCTTCATCCCATCGCTTTCCGTTATAGGGCCCATAAAAATCAAGGCATGTCGTATGAATATTCCCCGACAAAGACGAAATATTCCACGGCGGTATTTAATATTCCACGACCAAACGAATATTCGCAAGCGATAATGAATATTTTATAACCACTTGCTTATTCAAAATATTTGCATGATTTTACCCATAACTATCCACATTGATCAAATCAACCCTTACTATTTCAAAATAATAAATAGAGGAAAATAAATTTCATTTATTAATAATTTGGGGTCTTACAGAATATCCTGGATATTTGCGCTTCATCCAGTATCTTTTAATGGAAATATTCTTCTGAGCATTCTTAAATTTTACTCCACAAAGCAGTATCATGTTGACAATTTGGACGTTATTGATTTCTAGATAAATTAAATTATAAATCTTTTAAATTTATCCTTGAACTTGTTTTATTGAATTATTATGTCATTGTCATCATCCTTATGCTTATATTGTGATGAAAGTCATCTTTGGCTTACGTGCATAGATAGACTTGGTATGATTATGACCAGGGATTATTCGGTATAATCATGACCGTAATGTGACGAATGATGTGGTGAAAGTCCTCATTGGCATGTAGTTCATTGATGGGCAGTTGTTGGTATGATTATGACCAGGGATTATTCGGTATAATCATGACCATTGATGATTACATGAATATCCTTGGCCGTGATGTAGGGATGATTCGATTTTATTTATTAAGATGAGTCTCAACGATAAAGTTGATGAAAAACTTTGTAAATCATATAAGATAGTAGATTTTATGCTCTACTTGACTCTTCTAATGGATTGCTTATTCCGCTGCAGTTGTTAATCTAAAACTTGTTGTCTATTATATTCTATCAGTTATTATACTGTTCAAGGCTAAGGATAATTTATTCTGCATTATCTTAGTCATAATATTTCTCACTGGGCTAGTTGAGCTCACCCTTTCTTTCACTGTTCTCTTCAGGAAATGAGAATATAGCTGAGATGAGTCGGGGAACGGATTGACGGTCCAGATGGTTGTTTTAGTAGTCCTCATTATTCTATAAAATAGTGTGATAATAAATGTAATGAGGACTCCATTGAGTGTGGATATTGTCTAGATGATAATATTCTTATTAAAACTCTTAGATTATGTTTTGTCGTATTTTACACGACTGTTGTATAATTAATTTGTATTTGAATTTTGTCTCATATATTTGGCGACTCAATATGGGTGATGTATACCTATTTTGGGGGCGCCACACTTCCCTGGTGTCAAATCTTCTAGTCTCCCCAACTGCATTAACACATCCTCCCCAGTTAATTCTCTAGGTGCCTTGCTATCTTCTCTTTTACCATTGAACTTTCTGCTTCTTCTCTGAGCATGATCTTTTGGTAAATAGCGACGGTGTCCCATGTAACACACCTTGTTTCGCAACCCCTGAGAATATATTTGGTCATTACAAACTTGACAAGCCATGTACCCTTTAGTACTCCATCCAGACAAATCACCATATGCAGGAAAATCGTTTATTATCCATAAAACAGCATCATGCATTTGAAATTTTGTTTATAAGAAACATCAAAGGTTTCTATCCCTTCAACCCATAATTTTTTTAACTCTTCAATTAACGGCTGTAAGCAGATATCAATCTCCTTTCCAAGTGATTTCTTCCCTGGAATTAGTAAAGACAACATAAAGAATAGTTGTTTCATGCAATCCCAAGGGGGAAGATTCAATGGAGCTACAAGTACAGGCCACATGCTATAAGTGGTGCTTAAATTTCCAAATGGATTAAAACCATCTGCAGCTAGAGCTAGTCTAACATTTCTAAGATCATTTGCAAACCAAGGAAACATACTATCAAAGTCTTTCCAAGGTATTGAATCATCCGGATGTCTCATATAATCATCATCAATTCGTTTTTCATTATGCCACACCATCTTTTTAGATGTTTTTTGGGACATAAACAAGCTTTGAAGCCTAGGTATCAGTGGAAAATACCTTAAAATCTCTTGTGATATCTTCTTCTCCATACCATCATTGACTTTCCATCGAGAAGTTCCACAAGTAGGGCAAGTTTCCACGTTTCCATTCTCCTGCCAGAATAAAATATAATCATACTTACAAGCATGGATACATTCATATCCCAATCCCAAATCTCGCAACAATTTTTTAGCTTCATAGTAAGAACTTGGAAGTGTCTCACCATCAGGAAGAGATAATTTTATCAGCCTCCACATCATATCTATAGTTTTATTACTCACCTTATTATACACTTTGAGGTGAAGTAATTGTATGATAAAAGAAATCCTTGAAATCTTCTTACATCCAGGGTATAATTCTGTTTTAGCACCCATCATGAGTGCCTCGAGATATGCTGGAACACCACAAATATTGGTGTTATTATCATCTGAGATATTTTCAGCATCAGTTTGATAGTGTTGTTGACCAAGGTCAAATAACATGTCATTAACACCATCATCTTCTTCAAACAAATCATTATCAATCCTATCACCCTCATTGGTATGTGGATTCCTTAAATTATTCAAAATTGATGGTTCACCGTGATAAAACCATGGTGTGTACCCTGGATCTATCCCTCGCTCCAAAATATGATCTTAAACTGTTTTTTGACCTTGAATTATTAAGTTCAAACAACCTATACATGGGCATCGAATGTCACACTCTGTACCTATATGAGTTTCAACAAATTTCATAAAAGCGTTTACCCCATCAATATAAGCCTTAGACCATTTAATTGCATGCAACCAACTCTTGTCCATTTTATAACCCACAGAAGCTAGTTGATACAATACAACGAAAACTATAGCAAAAAACTAATAATGCTAAAAAAGGGTGAAGATAGCAGCACTATTTTGCTTCAACTTGCCTTGCTTGGTGATTGTAGATAAAGTTTGATTTTAAATCCTGTCAACCGACGTTTCTCTTTCTGATGGTTTGCAGGCATAGCTTCTAGGGACTTGGATTTGTCAACTTCATTACTTTCTTCTTTGATCTGCATAAATGAATCGACAGGGGAGAGAAAATAACACCAAAAGTAATAAGATTTTTGGCAATAAAAAGCTCGCTATACATGAGCACCGATCAACAAACAAAATATAAACCTCAAAACTACAAAAAACAAAATAAAAGAACACAAGGACAAAACTCAAAGACAGAGTAGTAGTGATATAATTTAATAAAGGGAAGAAAAGAGGAAATATATAGGTAAACATATAGGCATAAATGTAACAATCCGTAATTTTAAATTGTAATTTTAAATATTTTCTTCAATTATATAAATATTTAATTAATTTGTTTATTGTTGAATAAATATTTGTTTAATTTGATTTGATTAATTATTTCTTAAATAAATATTTAATGAGTGAAGGAAATTAATTATTATATATTAGATAATATTCTAATTTAATTTAATAATTAAAATAGAGAATTAATAGGGATTAAATGGATTATTATAATGTTTTAATTTAAATTTGATAATAAAAGTGTGACAATAAACTATGCTATAAATGAGTTATTAAAATAAATTAAAGGAGATTAATTTAGTTAGCCAAACAAGGCTTAAAGATATTAATTCTTTAATTTTTAAAGAGTTTTTACCAAACAAAGCCTTATGGCTTTTAGATTTTGAATTTTGAATTATAATTATAATAAATAAAATAAATAAAATAATAAATAAAATAAATTTATAACCATACGTTATATTTTGTAACTGATATTATTTAGTGTGCGTATTATGGCCATATTTGTTTCTTTTTATTCTACGCATACTTGGTTATCAGTTTTGGCTTACGCGATTTGAGTCATTTGCCAAACTGAGGAAGAAAGTTACAGAGAATTGAGAGAGAGGGAGTTTGAGAGAGAATTTAGAGAGGATTCCTGAGACTTTCAAACAATTATCCGTGGTTAGCAAGGATTTCTTAAGCAATTGAAGGTATTTTTCTATACCCTTAATATATATGTACGTATATATATATATATATATATATATATATATATATATATATATATATATATATATATATATATATATATATATATATATATATATACAACATATAATTCCTATCATGTGTTCTTGAGTTTCAATGTTTACAAAATTGTCTCAGAATCCAAATTTCTTTATGATTGGTTAATAGATTATGTGTAATTGTAATTGTAATATCATAACCATCATATATATATATATATATAAAGTAATATGCACACAAGCCAATCATGTTTGATGATAAAGCATATACTTTGTAAATAATCTTATTCATTTATTAATAAAAAGTATTAATTTATTAAAGGCTTTTAATTATCTACATGATGTCGCTTTTATAATATGTGATAAACCCATAGTTTTAAGCAATGCTTTTAGAATAATGATGATGATCATTCGATGAGATCTAAATTCTTAGAAAGCTTAAAACTAAAATAGTTCCCAATCATTGGATTACTAAATTGGGGATTAGTGAATCCTGGATAGATTGGTACATACGTTGCTTGCTTTCATTGGATGAGGATGATTGATCTCATGATCATTTGTGTGGAGACTCTAAAGCAAGTATGTAGGTGCTTATTAGAGAATAAGTTCATCGAACGTGGCTCGCTAAGGAATACCTAATGGAGTTTTACTTGCACAATAGGAATTCTGTAGTGATAGTAGTACAAGTGATCCTTGGACTTGAGATCATCATAGTATCTTGTGTATGATGAGTTATATACTTTGACTTATTCCTTAAGACCCTTAGGGTATATCAAAGGGTATGCTTAGGTATAATAAGTTGTACATAGAGATAATGTATGATCAATAAAGAATCTACCACTTCTATTAAAAGAAGAGAAATGTCCTATGTGATTCGATAAATGACAACCCAAAGAGTCCTTGGCGAAGATGTAATGAAATTAGAAAGGAGTTTCTAATTTGCATTATTTGGAGTTGTTCATTTAAGAGTCGAAATACATATAATTAAATAAAATAAGACTTGACAGTAATTCCATGTCTTATATTTAATTGGGACATTGTATGGTGGAAGGATTGAATTGTACGGTAACTATTTACTCAAAGGTTCTTTTATGCACTTTCTAGTGTGCGCTTTAGTTTGATTGCAGCTAGCGCGCTTGACTAATAAGATAGAAAGGGCTTTTCTCTCTTGTTTAGTAAAGTCAAGTTTTTGGCCTTATCTTGCAGGTGATGACGACGTCGAGTTGACGGCAGAGAAAGACTCGGCATTCAGGCAAGTCACCCGGATGGGATGGGCACTCAACTCACTCGCAAAGATATGACGAATAATATTACTTTGAGGGGGGTCACCCTAAGGTTACGATCCGTTGGGTTGGGAAACCAACCTGGATCCAATTTCCTCCAAAAGCCCTACCGATTGAGAAGGAGAGGAAACCTTTGCGCCTCATATTTTTTGGAGGCCTACGCCCCATAAAAACTGTCTTCACCGAGATCGTCCCTCGCCCGTAGGTCCCGACACAAGGTTAGAATTCTAGCTCTTCCAGTGTGGTATCTCATCGATGGCTCGGGCCCCTAAGGAGGCCTTCTTTTCCCTCCACCTAAGTCAGCAGAAAGGCCCAAAGCCAATCCTGTGGAACAAAGAAGCTTAATAGGGTCTTTCTGTCCAAAGTGCAGTAGTCCGCATCTTCACAAACATGTCTATTTCACCGAGCCTCTCTCCGAGACAAAGGCTCTGGATCGTTCGCCTTTTCGTGCATGGCTCGGAACTTACCCGACAAGGAATTTCGCTACCTTAGGACCAATAGTTATGGTCCATTGCTCACCGGTGACGCCGCCCAGATCTTGGGAAGGTCCGGAAAGTCGTTGATCGCTAGGAGGCTTATCCCTATTGTAGAATAAATATTATTTATTTAAATAAATTAATCGCTTAATTTATTTATTTAAATAAGATTAGAATTGTTCTAATTGATTTATTCACAACCCGATTTAATATGGAGAACCTAAAGGGTCACACCATAAAAGGAAGAATAATTATTTAAGAAGTTAATGGCATAATCGTAATAATATGTTAAGTATATTTAATTTAATCTATGGTGATAGAATAAATTAAATAGCTTAATATTTTAGAAATATTAAATATAAATTAATAAGAGGAGTCTTATTAATATTATTACAATTATTATTATTTTAATTTCTAAAAGAGTTTAGGAATTAATTTAATATAAGTACTCTCATTTATTCCTAATTGGATTAGGAGGTTAAATTAATTAAAAGAGTTTAATTAATTATCCCTAATAAAATAAGGGAGCTTAATTAATTAAAGGATTTTAATTAATTAAAATAAAACCCAATTCCTTAATTGTTAAGGTGGGTTGCCCACATCTATAAATAAGAGGAGTCTTATTATGGGTGGTGGGGGTTGTTGACTTTTACAACATATGTTATTCCAATTGTTGGTGAGTACGCCCTTTTTCTATACAGATAGGAAAAACTAGGGTTTGAGCCAATACCCCTTCTTCTTGAAAATTCTTTTTCCTTGGTGGATCACCTCTAGAGGCCAAACACTTGGGTGGCTAACGTTGATCAAAAGAAGGAACCAAACCCGGTGGATTCAAGTTGAACGCGAAAGGATTGGAGGTGAACTTGTACCTGAGGAAGCTCGGATCTTCAAGGGTATGTTTCTTATTCATCTTTTTCGTTTAATTAATAATTGTGCATAAAGGGTGATCCGGGTATATGGTTTGTAAAAATTTTAAACTCTGATTTTTACACGTTTCTGCACTTTTATGCAATTTGATTGCATTCTTAAATATTACAAATCTAACAATATATATATATATATATATATATATATATATATATATGGTATTGTATGCTAAATTACGTTTAAAAGAAAGAAATTAGTTTTTTAGTGAAATTATGTATGAACTTGGCTTGTAGGAATATCAAAATTAATATTTGATTATGAGCTAATTGTGAAATTGAACCTTGAATATGTTAATTTGTTAAGAAATGAAGAGAACGTAGTTCTAATGAATCAATTTGGTGTATAATCGTGGTTACAGTGTTAATTTTGTCAAACCATGTCAAAAATGGAGTTTTGGTTTAAAACAGACCATTCAAAGATTTCTGAAGTTGTTGTTTAGTTGTTTAAATTAGTATATGTATGATGGGTAATGTTTATGTGTAGTTATGTAAGTTATACATGTTAATTTAGGTGCTAGAAGTTTTTAAACAGTCAAAAGTAGCTTTGTTTTTGTTCTTCGTGTTCAACATCAGAATTATTGTCATGATACCAAAGACTCGTGTCGCAATAAAACTCGTCTCCACAGCGCCAACCTCGCGCCACAGAGCCACTGCCTGGCTTGTGTCTCATGGCATAAATACCAACACTGCTACCATAACGCCAACCTCTCGATTCTAATCATGGCACCATGAAGGCCCTTTAGGAGTATGGCCCAAAAAATTATTTTCTTATACACAAAGTCTGTAATTGCTGATATGATGCAATATTATGACTATTAAAAGTATATGTTTGTTATTGTGATATTATAGTGCTAAGATTGAGCATATAATTAACGAGTTTTGTTACTAATGTAATTTGACTATGTGGTTAAAAATCAGGCCATACATGAAATATAAACTAATTTGTATACAGAGTATCTGTAGTGACTAATTGTGTCTAAATGACATGTGATTAGGATATTATGAATTAAACTGGTACGGTCTAGCTTACACATGACAAATTTTTCTAACCCTAAACTTTCTTTGTGCAAGTTTCTTAACCTTAATTATATCGTGTAAGCTCCTAAATCTTACTTTTTGATATTTAGCCAATTGTTTTTCTAATATCTAACTTGTTATCTAGCATGAAAGTTTCTAAATTCTGATACATTAATATTGAACAAGTTTTGTCGTTCAATTTAGTATTTGTTATGCATTCTCAATACTTAATTCTGAATAAGATCTTAACCTTAGCTTAATATTGTTCAAGCAAGGTATGCTATGTTATTCAATACTTATGCTTTTAGTTCATTCCTAAAGCATGACTTTACTATGCAATATTGATTCATTTATGACTTATTACATACTGCATTGTTACTACATTTTATTCAACTAATCCTTAGTTGATGTTCGTTAAACTCTAAATTACCTTAAAACTTATCCAAACCAAACTTACTTCGGTGCGGACTTATATTCTAAATACTGAGATGAACAAACCTATTACAGGGGATAATTTATGCATAGCGTTGAAATGTTTGGGTACAATACATTGTATGAAGGCCTGATCCCCCTAAGTACGAGGAGTCCCTATAGTCTTATGACTGTTAAAGTTGAAAGAATACTTATAACTATGGACATAGTTCGTGGTCTTTTGACCCTCAGTTATATATATTCCAAATTCTGTTCTTGATTATTATTGATGAAGTACTTTATTCATTTATATTGAGCATAGTCATTTGGCAGTTGATATGATGTATTCATTGCCATTTCAAGTGAGCATTGTTTGCTCACTCTTGCTTATATTAATATTACAGCTAAAGTTGACAAGGTCGATGAACCTACAACCAGTAAAGGAAAAAGGAAGATAAGCAAGTATTGAAGACTTGTAAACCGTTGACATTTATGTTGTTGGACTTTATTTTAAATCTTGTGATGTATTTATTTAATTTTTCCGCATATGATGTTTGTAATTAAAGGTTAGATAACCTGGGAGATTTTTATTGGATATTTTGATGTAACCCTTTAATGGGGAGGTTTATTATTAAACTTTATTATGTTTGGGTAGTTAGATATGAATGTTTTTATCAAGTGAGCACCAAATCTAGTGGAAATGAAGTACCCGGATTTGGGGGTGTCACAATAAACAAATATCATTACTTCTTTGTCCAAAATCAACTTCACTAGATAGTGGCTAAAACAATTCCAACCAATAATGACATTGCAAGTCTGAATAGAAGGTAGCCATTTGGGAAAATTATATGTAAGAGTTCAGTTATTACTTAAACCACCCCTCTACCTCCTCAAGTAACAAGGACTCCACCGCAAGGTGTTTAATTTTTAAGCAGGATTTTTATCTTCCTAGGCATTCATGAATTCTTCAAGAGTTTGCAAAGTAATCAAAAAATGAGTAAAAACATACCAACCATGCTACAAATTATTATGAATAGAAATACAAAAAAGTGATTCTTACTAAAATCACAATTATATCTGTAGTTTTCAATCATAAAAAACATAACAAAATTACATATACCTCTTGTGCTTGATTATAATCTTTATAATCACTCCTTAATTTTAATTTCCTTCCGTAACCTAGCAAAACTGGAATTCAATTTGGGAAAGGAGAGAGAGGTTTGGGCAGATGGGAGGACAGAGGAGCCGGGATTAGGGGAGAAAAAAGGGCGATGTGCAGGATTGGGCTGGGGATAGAAAGAGGGATGTGTGAGTCTTAAGCCATGTGTTACGCCCCCAAATCCGGGTATCTTCCAACCCGGCATATGGTGTTATACGGTACTACCATTCATACATTCATTCAACTGAAAAGCATCAAAAGAACAAACATGTCTTCTATATATTCAAAGTAATATTTACATTTCCCAGGTTCTATACCCATTACAAAGGTTCTTTGTCATAATATTAAATACATTACAACAATAAAGCTACACTATTACATAGACCACTTAACAATCTGCCTTAGCCTTTCCTTTATCCTTATTCTATCCTTCGGGACGTTCAGTCTTAGCTGCATTCGTATGGTTCAAGCAAGAGTGAGCATAACTAGCTCAGCAAGTATGATAATTTCAATAATAACATGCTTGACACATAAGAATCGTATATCATCAATAACTGAACAATAATTATGAAGTACTATTGATAATTCAAAATAGCACTTCATCTTTCTTTCAAACTGTTTCACAATGAATAATATCCAGTAAAACATAAACTCCGGTCCAAGACCTTGAGTATTTCATTCTTTCTTTGAAAAGGACAATCCGGCACTAATTTCGTAAGTTCGGTATTACTTACGAGCACTTCTAGGTGACCAGCCTATAGTACTCTATGTTGATCAACACTACATTCATTAAACGTATGTACGTTTAATTTGTGGCAACCTCACGTGCCTGTCGTATAACGACAAAACATTTGTTTATCATACTTAGTCTTCTTTTGAAAACCATATTGAGTTGTTGACAAAAGATAATAACAGTTGGATAGATTATCAATAATCCACCAAATACATTAAGTCTAACAGAAAGAATTGGCTTTAACTTTATCATACATCAATTCATGCGTAAAGATACATGAATTACAAAGCTTGTTCAGATTGAACTAAGACAAGGGTTAGAATACTTTCCTTTAGCGTCTGCTACGGTATAATTACTTTATGTTCGAGTCTTTCAAGTCTCTACAATACATGATTACATAACACCATACATTAGGTCATATATAATCAAGTATGTATATGACTATATCTTACCCTTCTTCTCAATCTAATCATGTATTAGATTTGATTACTATTAGTTTTAGCTTGTCATTATTCTTGCATTCATATTTGAATAGGTTATCTCAACCATTCACACACTATCCTTAAGTTTTAACAATGTTACTTCAAGTTCCTTAAGGTAGGTTCACTTTGAGTTAATCCCATTCCTTGCTTTATGCCTATAATTATTCTTTACCATCTTTGATGAGGGCTGGCGCTGAGGCGCCAGTTATAGACTTACATCTCGCGCGTTGCGTAGCGAAAGTTAGCGATAACTAGAACCGAACTCGGCCTTGCTATGGCTCATACTTTACTCTCTTTGTCCTTGTGCCAAGCACGACGCGACTCAGCAGGTGTGTCTATGCCTATCAGAGTATGTACCTCAACAAAGACCACCAATATACCTTGGGTTGGCGCCGCGATGCCAACTCTGTGCACCAGAAAATTTTTACAGACTTTAAATTTTGCGAACTTCCTGAGCTCATAACTTCTTCGTTATTAGTCCGAATTGGGTCGTTCAAAAGCCTACGGTTTACAGATTACATACTCTACGTGTTCATGTAAGAATTTTATCTATTTGACTTTGTTTACTAAAAATTCACCTATTGGTTCATTTTTTAACGAAAACGATAAATGTTCGTGAACGTTCAATGCTCGTTTCTTCATTCTAAGTCGGAATTCGGTCATTTTAGAGTCCGCAACTCTATAATGCCAAATATGACTTGTCGCCATCGAAAACCAATGTTTCCGAATTCAAGCACAAAATTTGACTTCTATTCCGAGAATTTCACGAATTCGACGATTATCGTCCAATCGTGCAATTTCTGGCAAATCTTTATTACTTATGATTCGTTCAATTCTTCAAATAAATTTAATTCATCATATGAACATCTCAACATACTTATTACAAGAACTTATTTTCATGTTGGATTTTGACTTATTCTTCCATGAACTTATAACTAATTAAAGTATAAACTACTTATAGCTTCATTGTTCATGACTTATGATAATTAAAGTCTTTTAATCATCATCCTTATATGTTCTCATCATATAATTTCATTCATGTAGACATGATGCATGTTCATACAAGTTCTTTACTTTCATACAACTTTTTAAGGTAAACTCATAACAAGTTCATATAACTTCTTTATAAGTTTATAACTTATGCAAGTTTAAATGACTTATTTCTGACTTATGCGGCTTAAGTCCATTAACTAATCATTCTTCTTGCTTCTTAACATCCGTGCTCATTAATTCCTACTTCTCTTATCAACCTATCATGGTAGAGATAGAAGATTAATGGACAAGAAGTCTTACCCTTGAAGTTCTTATAAAATAGTCTTCTTCTTCTTCTTCTTCTTACAAATGGAAGTAGCTTATTCTTGCTTATTCTCTCTAACACTTAAGCACTTTGTAAGTTATTAGATTAGTTGAACAAGTATCAAATGGCTAGCAAGCTCCTCCCATTTATAGAATTCACAAGGTTAGGGTAGTTTAGTCAATATACCATCCCACCTCCTTAAGCCACCTCCTTACTATTCAATACTTGATTAGCACAACACTTATCTCTTACTTGTCCATTACACCTAATACTTGGTCATCACACATTATATTTGATTACCAAGATTTACCATATTAACATGGTTTGCCCCATGGGTCGCTACAACTCATTGGATCCTAGCTTCGGCTTAGATTAACTTAACTTTTGGGCTTGTATTAATAAACATTAACTTGTTCATTAATTCTCATATGGGCCTTTCCATTAATTCATTTGGGCTTGTACAAATTCCTAACAAATCCTACAAGTCCAATACTATTGCTCAATACATATAACGCATTTTATACGTATTATTCCCGTATTGTAATTCGTATATAACTTCATTATATACAATATATCATCATTCATACAAACTCGTATAATACTTTGTATTATACTCGTATTCATTACCTCGTACAATACTCATGTATCATACGATTATTACTTACTCATTAATACCTCCATTTCCTTAACTTTCTCAATTTAAGTCCGCAAGCGAAATATTGCATTTTCCATACTTAAATTATTATTACATAATCCATCTTACCTTGACATTCTATCATTATGTATTTCTCGGAAACTCAAAATTAATTCCCGAGCAAATACCGATGAATAGTGTTTTTCAGAAAATTTCTCAAAAAACTTTCATTTTCGTCTTGGAAATTCAAACACTTTAATTCCTTCACGTAGCTAAAATACTACGACATTCCCACATTATTAGGTTATACAATGACAACCATCTTGATAACACATAGAATATAATTTTATTTATTATTTAATTCAATAAAATTATTTTACAATAAAATCTGAATTTCTCAGTCGTTACATCCTTCCCCCCTTATAAGGATTCTGTCCCTAGAATCTCGTCTTACTTTAATCAAATAATTGAGGAAAATTTTTCTTTATCTTTTTTTCCAATTCCCACGTTGCTTCTTCGGCATCGTGGTTCTTCTATAATACCTTTACCGATGGTATAACTTTGTTCCACAGAACTTGTTCCTTTCTATCGATGATTTGAATCAGCGATTCTTCGTACGTTAAATCTTTCTCGATATGAATCAGCTCATACTCGATTACATGTTTATAGTCTGACTTATATGGACGTAACACAGATACGTGAAACACGTTATGTTTTTGTTCTAGGTTTGGAGGTAAGGCTATTGTAAGACCTCAACTTATTATAAATGAAATTAAATTTCCTCTATTTATTATTTTCAAATAGTAAGGGTTGATTTGATTAATGTGGTTAGTTATGAGAAAAATGCGCAAATATTTCAAATAAGCAAGTGGTTATAAAATATTCGTACGACGGCGCAGCCTTGTGTGGGCCCCATAACGAAAAGTGATTGGATGAAGAAAACGAAAAGTATAAGTTATTTATAAATAACAGCGTAGTTGTTACAGTTAATACTGTTGAAATACTCGGTGGTTAATACACAGTAGCACATGGTATTGCACCAATTATTGATTCTTACATAAGAAAGCACTACTCAATAATTGTTACAGTAATTACTGTTCAATATTTTATTTTATTGATTCAATAATTGCTACGTTGATATTTTATATTTTTGTTGTTTCAATAATTGTCACTACATAATATTTTTCATTATCAGATCAATAATTCATATTATTTGAATAATATTAGTAGATAGCATTATTGGCAATGTCTAGAAAGTTCTGTCTAAGGAGAGGTTTGGTCACCTAATTGCTGCTAGTAGAAGAGAGAAATCCTTATTGGAAAGCCCCTCTTTCCTCGGGAATAGCACAGTTGCCGATGATTGTGATTCTGTAATATTATTTGTGAATAATTAATTATTAATTTATATGATAAGGAAAATATTCATTTTATGTGGATATAGATGGAGAAAATTTTTTAAAGTGACAATTGTTGAAATTTGATCTTTTCTGATAAAATAATTCATTTAAATATATTATTATATTATAATAATATAATAATGGTGATATTTTTACAATGAATGTGGGATATATGAATAAATGAGGAGGAAGAATATTTTTGTTACTAAAATTTTTTAACACACGTTTGTGTGTTGATGGACCCCATTTTTGACTGAAATTTGATTATAGCTTGTAAAATCGTCCGTATGTGGATTTCGGTCAATTTCTGTTTGGAATTTGGAAAAACTTAAAACTACAAAGTTTTAGAGAACTGAATTTCCTATGGAATGGACATAAGATTCAATTTTTTTGATAAAAGGGCTATTTATTATGAATTATTGAAGTTCCAAGGTTCCGGAATAATTGATTTTTGGAAGTTTTAAATATTTATATTTAGAAAAATGTTTTTTTTTTCATTTGTGGGCATGTGTTAAATGGTTGAAATCAGTTGGTAAGGTGTGTGTAGGAATTTAGTTTATATATATTAATATTTTATTAAATTTTCTGTTTTGGTGTTGTAAGTATTTTCCTATAAATAGGGTGCTTAGGTTAGAATTGAAAATCACACCAGAAACTATAGATTTCTCTCTCTATATTATCATGTGTATTCTTGTGAGTATTTTTATACTTTGAGTGTTGCTATACGGTACAAGTTCCCTTCAGCACTATATCTAGTATTCTAGTCAGAAGTACTATCTTTTCGAGGTAAGGGATATTTTTTTTTTAAAATGATATTATTTCTTTCAATATCATTATGCCAGAATATTGGTACGATTTTTTTTTATAAAATTCTTGTCTTTTAGTGTCGGGGTTACTAATTCACGATACTGAGACTATTCACGTATACTGACACTATTCATTCACGAATACTAAGACTATTCACGTAAAAAATTAAATTTTCATTTTTCGTCCAAAATATCTATTATGGATACTAGCTTTGATTATATCCATGTTTTGATCATTCTTGAATTTTACTCCACTATTATTATTTATAAGGTATTTTTGGACATGGATAAACTGAAATACGAATCCTTAATATTTATTCTTTTGTTTCACTGGATTCGTTTTCTTTAAAATATTTTTCATCATCCTCAGTCCTAAATGACGATGTTACTGAATATCTTTGGCATGTAGTGCAAAGCTGAATGATTTTCTTATGAATATCTTTGGCCCGTAGTGCAAAGATGAACAAGCGTTGAGATGAACATGATCAACTAATGAATATCTTTGGCCCGTAGTGCAAAGATGAATATTTGATTCAAGATGTATGTTAATTGATGTTACAGGGATAAAATATTGATGATGGACTTTTAAATTCATAGATAATAGTAGATTTCATTCTCTACATAACTCTTCTATGAATTATTATTTCCGCTGCGAATATTGATCTAAAACTTGTTGTCTATTATATTCTCTCAGATTTTTCCCTGTTGAAGACTAACGATAATTTGTTCTATATTATCTTAGTTATAATGTTCTTTACTGAGCTAGTTGAGCTCACTTTTTTTCTTTTTTGTTCCATTTTTCTTCTTAGGAGGTGAGAATGTAGCGAGTACTAGTCAGGGTATGGAATGATGGTTCTAGAAGTTGTTTTAGTATGCCTCATTTTTTTTTATTAAATAATGTATCAATAATTATAATGAGGACTTATTTGGGTGAGGATATTGTCTAGAAGATAATATTTGTATTTTAAACTCACAATTTAAGTGTTGTCGTATTTTGCACGACAAATGTATTAATAAAGTTGTAGTTGTTTCTATACCATGTATTTGACAACTCAGAATGGGTGATGTATACCTATTTTGGGGGCGTCACAGCTATCACATAAGCTACCTCTCCCACCCTTTTTAATACTTCAAAAGGTCCTATAAACCTTGGACTTAACTTTCCTTTCTTTCCAAAGCGTATCTTTCCTTTCCAGGGTGATACCTTTAGAAATACATACGAGCCTACTTCAAACTCTTGATTTAATCTATGCAAGTCCTCATACTTCTTTTGTATGTCCTGAGCTGTAACAAGACGCATCCGAATTAACTTTACTACATACGCTGTCTGCTGTACCAATTCTGGTCCTAGCATTCGGCGTTCTCCCACCTCATCCCAATACAATGGTGTTCTGCACCTTCATCTGTACAAAGCTTCGTAAGGTGGCATGCCTATGCTTGCATGATAACTGTTGTTATATGCAAACTCTATAAGTGGTAGGTGATTATCCCAACTACCCTTGAAATCCATGACGCAATATCTCAACATATCTTCTAACGTCTGAATTATTCTCTCGCTCTGTCCATCGATTTGTGGATGATACACTGTACTTAACTTCAGCTGCGTTCCCAACTGTTCTTGCAAACTCCTCCAAAAGTTCTATGTGAATCGTGGATCACGATCTGACATAATCGATACTGGTACTCCATGTCTAGAAATAACTTCCTTAACATAAAGTTTAGCTAACTGGTCTAAGTTGTACTTGACCTTAATTGGCAAAAAGTGTGCCGACTTCGTCAACCGGTCCACTATTACCCAAATCGAATTGTACCCTTTTGTCGTAGTTGGAAGTCCCACCACGAAATCCATCGTTATATGCTCCCACTTCCATTCTGGAATCTCCAATGACTGTAATAAGCCACTGGGTCGTTGATGTTCGACCTTAGCTTTTTGACAAGTCAAGCACCTACTCACATACTCTACTATTTCTCTCTTCATGTTTGGCCACCAAAAACTCTGTCGAAGGTCTTGATACATCTTTGTACTACCAGGATGTATCGAGTACCTTGAACTTTGAGCTTCTTATAACACTTGATCTTTTAACTCCGTCTCATTTGGAACCCAAATTCTTCCTTCAAATCTTAATAATCCCTCATTATCAAGACTATACTTAATATCTTCTTTATTGGCTAACCGCTTCTTCATTTGGTCACACTCATCAATTTTGAGTTGTACCTCCTTGACTCTCTCTACTATGGTAGATTTTATCTCCGTCACAAAAATTACCTGCCTCGATTCACTTGGCATCTTTAATTCTATCTCCATCCTAGCCATCTCTGTTATTAACTCATTTGGAGCCGTTAACATAGATAACTTTTCCCGACCCTTCCTACTTAAGGCGTTGACAACTACATTGGCTTTTCCAGGGTGATACAGGATTTCACAATCGTAATCCTTTATCAACTCCAGCCATCTCCTCTATCTCATAATCAATTCCTTCTGTGTGAAGATATATTTTAGACTCTTATGGTCTGTGTATATCTCACATTTCTCCCCATAAAGATAATGTCTCCATATCATTAAGGAAAATACTACCGCGACCAGTTCCAGATCATGAGTAGGGTAAACTTTCTCATAATCCTTCAACTGCCGTGATGCATATGCAATGACCTTGCCATGCTGCATGAGCACGCAACCAAGTCCTCTATGCGAAGCATCACTATACACTACGAAATTTCCTGTGTCATCAGGTAATAACAAAGCAGGCGCTTCACTCAATTTTTTCTTTAGTTCTTCAAAACTGTCTTCGCATTTATCCGTCCATACGTATTTCACCGTCTTCCTTGTCAAGTTAGTCAACGGGGTAGCTATCTTCAAAAAATCTTGGATAAATCCTCGATAGTATCCCGCTAACCCTAGGAAACTCCGCACCTCGGTCAGCGTTTTCGGTTGTTCCCAGTTCATTACTGCTTCTACCAACGTTGGATCCACTGAATCCCTTCTTGGTCAATAACATGACCTAAAAACTGCACCTTTTCTAGCCAAAATTCACACTTAGTGAATTTCTCATATAACTTCTCCATTCTTAATGTCTCCAACACTATTCTTAAGTATTCAACATGATCTTCTGGCGTCTTAGAATAGACTAGAATATCATCGATAAACACAACGACGAACATGTCCAAATATTGTTTGAACACTCTGTTCATCATATCCATAAATGCAGCTGGTGCATTAGTCAACCCAAATGACATCCCCAGAAACTCGTAATGACCATAACGAGTCCTAAATTCCATCTTTGGTACATCTTCCTTCCTAACCTTCAATTGGTGATACCCCGTCCGCAAATCTATTTTAGAAAATTACTTTGCCCCTTTTAACGGATCAAAGAGATCATCGATCCTAGGTAATGGATATTTATTCTTTATCGTTAACTTGTTCAACTCTCAGTAGTCGATACAAAGCCTTAACGATTCGTCTTTCTTCTTGACAAACAATATCGGTGTTTCTACGAAACACTTGGTTGAATGTACTTTCTGTCCAATAGTTCCTATAACTAAACCATTAGCTCTTTCATTTCCACAGGCGCCATACGATACAGTGCCCTTGAGACTGGTGCCGCTCCTGACACAATGTCTATTACGAATTCGATCTCCCTATCCAGCGGTAAACCCGATAATTCACTTGGAAATACATCCATGAATTCATTTACTATAGATATTTGTTCCATTGTCGCTCCCACTCGCTGGGTATTGAAAACATGACACAGATAACCTACGCACCCCTTCCTTAAAATTTTTCTAGTTTGTGTCATCGTAAGTCAACACGAACGTCCCGGCGACTTATTACCGTAAAATATTACAGAAGGTTGTTTCAACGTCCTAATCAAGCGAATCAGATAGAGCAAATGACCAAAGCCGTAAGTAACCTTCCTCCAAACACTTGACTTTATGACATGGATTACGAAATTGATGGAGAACCCAAACCAAATCTGCAACTGGATGAGCCAAAAGGTATCGAAAGTGTGGAGACAATTAGGGATAATGAAATAGAGGTCGACGAAGATCTAAATGGGTCTCCACCAAAGATCAAAGAGTCAGTCAGATTTGCAAAATCTTGCCAACTTGGTAGTCATGTCATTGGCAAAGCTCTTGATGACATAAGAGCGAGTATAATTTTGAATCCATGGTGGAATGAGAAAGAGAATATAGACAAAGAGCCCATTGTGTGTGACAAGCTTCCATGCCCTAAAGTGATCATATGCACAATGGAGAAAACACCTACTTGTGGGACGTTCTTGATTGAGATCATACCAAATCAGAGCATGCTAGGTGACTTTGATGCATTAGCCATCACAAATGGGAACCTACCAAAAGTGATATTATTTCCGATGGATGGAGGGTTCCTCAATCATCGAAGAGGAATTGGATAGCGTTGACCAGACAAAGTCAGGCTAAAAGACTTTAATTCAAACGCTAACTGGGAGGCAATCCAGGAATTTTTATATTTATATGCTTTACTAGTTTATTTAGTAGATAAGAATTAATTTTCTTATTAAGTTCTCTTACCAATCCAAAGTGTTATTCTAATCCATGTTGTCTCTCTTCATTACAGGTATTAAATTTGGAGGTTCTATGGATAGGCAAAAGATTATGGAAAGGTTATGCAAGTCAAATTCAAGTGTGGTGCCCAATTTATTTCGTGTGCCTAACCTATTCTCCAAACTTATCAGACAAGGAGGAGGATTGCTATATTTTCAGGGAAGTCCTTTGCTTTACTTTTTTCTATTTGCCATTGAGGACAATGTCTAGTTTAAGTTTGGGGGCAATTTAGTGTCGTATTGCATATAGTTAGTTATTTACATTATAGTTTGTTATGTTTACTGGTTATTTACATTTAGTTTTTGCATTCAGTTTTTTGTTTAAAAAAATTAAAAATTTTCAAAAATAGTAGTTAGTTTACTATGTTTATTAGCATTTAGTAAATCTTGCATGAGTCCAGCTGTTTGATATTTACAAGCTATTTTGGCCAATGATGAGATTGGAATTGAGAAGATAAGTATAGTACTGACTATTAAAGCTTTGATGTGATTTCTTGTTATGAATCAAATCTTTTTCTGTTTAAAACTGATATAATAAGGATACCACAATAAAAATAACTATGTGGATTAGTTTAGTCTAAATTGATACATAACGGACTTTTTAAGGATAATACTAGTTTGGATGAATGAAAAACATGAACAGGCGGAGATGGCTAAATTTAGACAAAAACCTATGTTTGGGGGGAAAATTTGGAATATATAAGCTTCATAAAAAAAGAGAAAAAAAAGAAAAAAAAGAAAAAAAAGAAAGAAAAAAAAAAGAATAAATATCGTGGCTAGTTTTGTTTAGGAGCCTTTGTTACTTGAGCAAGTACGCCCGAGGGGATTTTCTTTACACCTAGCGCGCTAAGGTCTTTATAGTCTGGGAGTCATTGGTTAAAAGCTCGCTAAGGGGTAGCACTGTTAGCCTAATGGAATGAGACATTGCACAGTCATGGTAAAAAAACAATAAAACGGGAAATAAGAGCAAAAGGCCTCCGTAGATGAAAAATGAAGCATAAGTATCCCATGTTGACCCTCGATATTGGTAATTGTTTGATTTTAGTTGGATCTAGCTTGTTTTTGGATTTCTTGAGTTTACACTATATGATGCCTTCGAAGAGACTTGTTATGTGTTAACTTTAATTTTATATCAGTTAACATTGTTGTAGAGCACATACACACACTATATTAGTGATAATAGTTTAAGATTTGATGATTGATTGGGAAGTTAATGATTTGTTTTGATATGATGTATTATCATTTTTACTTGATTTCTCTAAGGCCAGTTGAATAGACTTGTTTCTGTCATTACTGCTGGAATCGTAGGCATGTAGATTAGTTGCATTGCATAACATTGTTGTTTTGTGTTTTTGCTTGAGGACAAGCAAAGGTTTAAGTTTTGGGGTATTGACCTCACTGTAGTACTGTTTGTAATAGCGGCATCTCGGGTAGATATAGCTCCATCCCACTCAATAACCACTGGATCTCTAGATGATCTAGCCTCATCCTGCTCAGTAAAAGCGGTGTCTCTATGAGCTAAAGCATCATCTCTCTCCAATAGAGCGACATCTCTCCCAGTAGGAGCTGTCAACATCAAGGCCCTAGCCTAGTCTCACTCAAATGTCATCAGATGAAGACTCTGCTCTAAATACTTTACTAAATGTGGAGTCACTGTAGCAGTCATACTGGGAGAATCAACAAGAGCTATTGTCAAACCAACAAACAGCTCCTCCTCGGTGGGAGAATCAATGTCCTCCATGGGCCCTCCACCATCTGAATCAATCCCTGACATGGTGGATACATCCCTGGCCGATGTAATCTATGCCTCCATCCATGCAGAATACTCTATAGAACGGCCCGGATGGCTAACAGAAAACTCAGCTCTCTCATGCTGAGCCCAACAGGTATATACTCTAGATCTATCCTCTGCTGACAAATGGCGAGAAGCCAAATGCTGACCTAATGCCCCCTCAAAAAGATAGACATCCTGTAACTGGTCAAACTATGACATCACAGCCAGTGGGTGATACGTGGTCATGCCCCTCGAACCAGCTTGAGGGAGATAATCCATGTCAGGTGCATAGTAATGAAGCTATAGGGACAACGAGCCCTGTACATAACAAAATGTCAAATGGATCCTCGATCCCTACCAAGAACACCGACCAGGAAGCAGCGTTTGTACACTCCACTGGCTAAAAGGAGTAAGACATGACTATCTCATGGGAAAAGCAACACCTATGGCGTCGGAAGGTGCCAATCGGTCTCAGGTGTGACATGAACCACACATATAATATGACCGAGCTACCTGTAAATACCCCTACAAAATTTCAAATGGATGCTCACTTTTGCTTGAACCATATGAACGCAGCTAAGATCGAACGGACCGAAGGCTCCGGTAAGGATAAGGGCAAGGCAAAGACGAACCCATAGAATACTTATGTAATAGTATAGGTTTAATGTTGTAATATATTTGATATTATGACAAGAACAAATGTAATGGTTATAAAGAACCTGGGGAAATGTTAACATTATTTTGAATATATAGAAGACATATTCGTTCCTTTGAGACTTTTCAATTGAATGTATGTGTGAATGGTAGTACGGTGTAGCACCATCTGTCGGGTTGGAAGATACCCGAATTTGGGGGCATCACAGGTTGGTATTAATGCATTAGGTTATAAAACTTAAGGGGGAAAATTAAAACCTTAAGTCATAATCTGAAGAGAAATCAAAGAAGTAAAAGAAGAAAATAACCTTATAAAAATGCATTATGAATATGTTATGTTTTTTTATTATTCTACTGACAAGTACTAATCAACTTATTTATTTTGTGTAAATGTCAGGTGTAAATGGAATACATAGATATGTTCAGGCAGTTAGTGAAGAATCGGTTAACCAGATAGAGGTTATACCGAACCCTATAGCAGAGGAACTAGAGATAGTAGTGATTGAGTCTGAAGACTCAAAGGACCCCGATCTCATGTCGGTATTCAATGGCATGATAGAAGAGGAGGTTGAGGTAGTGTCCTTCAACCCAGTAGCAATAGCAGCAGAGATGGCTCTAGGGGAGTCAATGATGTCACTTTTTATGTCAGTGTTAGATAGAAACATCCATTACTGTCAGGAGGTTAAGGAGCTAAAAGTAGAGCTTCAGGCTGTCATAGAGGATAAGACAGACGTGGATTCCATGTGGGAGCAGGAGCACGATGAGAGCCATGAGCTGAAATAACAGGTCTTTGAGCTCAGTGGGAGCTAAAGACCAAAAAGTAGAACATAGGGAGAATGTCCTATATTCATAGGAGTTCTCATGCGGACTTCCAGCAGCAGGTAGCTGGCTATCCTATAGGGCAGGGCAGACGCGACATACTATCAGCCGTGATATTATTGTAGGTCTTTCCAAGGCAGATTTTGATAATTCCTTGAGGTAGATGTAATCTATTAGTGGATAGAGTAGTGTAGGTATGTAAATATTATGTACCTAGTAGTGACGTAAAACCCTCTTTTGTATATCAAAGGGTAGTCTTTTGTAAATCCTAAATTTTTGGAAAACAATAGTGGGATGGTAATGTAATCAGCTTAGGCTGTGTAATGAAACGATGTAGTATTATACTATAATGAATGAATCAATATAAGCCTTTTTACGGAACATATTGAGTAATGGATGTTGAAGTTATTGTTTAATCTTGAATAATAACTAACTAATAAGAAGGAAATAATAACAAAATGTGTTGTTTTTATATCAGCAAAATGCCTCCAAGAAGAGGGCAACGAAACCAAGGCGCTAACGTAAATCAACCGGAAGGAGGTCTAGTTAACCCAATGTAGGAATTTGTTAATTTATTAACAGCCACATTTAATAGAAATGGGGCTAATATCCCCATAAATCTCGGAGTAGCACGAGCTACTACCTTCAACGATTTTAAAAGTGTCGGTCCGCCAGAGTTCCAAGGAACTACGGACCCTATCGAAGCCCAAATGTGGGTGAAAGAAATCAAGAAGGCATTTGTGATAAAAATATGTCAATGAGGCCCAGAAGGTTGCCTTTGCAACCTACATGATGAAGGGAGAGGCCAACTTTTGGTGGGAGGCCAATCAAGCTAGGGTCGGGATCGAGAAATTGACGTAGGTAAGGTTCAAGGAGATATTCTTCGAGAACAATTTTTCTAGGAGTATATAGGGGAGAATGGAGATGCGATTTTTGGACTGGAAACAAGGGGACATTACGGTTCCCCAATATGCTGCAAAGTTTAATAAACTGGCGAGGTTTTTGAGTAGGGCTTGAAACCCTGGCTCTGTAACCATATATTGGTGTTCCAAATTACTACATTTGGGACTATTTTAGAGAAGGCGATAATCGCCGAAGGTGGTGGCGAGGCTCTAAGCCAGTACAAAAGATAAGAAGAATAAGGGGAAGGTTGACAGGGGAGTAAAAATAGAAGGAGCCAGTGGGAGTGATGAGGGACAAAAGAGGAAAGTGTTCAACTCTTGGAATACTGGAGTAAAGCAAGGAGATTCGAAAAGAAGGATGAAGGCCTACAAAACATGTGGGAAGACTCATTTAGGAGTATGTCTCAAGGGGAAGGCCGTCTGTTACAATTGTGGACATGAGGGGCACATTTCGCCTAATTATCCAAGTTCGAAGAAGAACCATAGATGCTTTATGTGTGGGTCAACTGACCACATGGCAAAGAACTGCCCGAAAAAGGGGACGGGCGGAAATTGGGACACTAATAGAGGTAAGTTAGCTATTAGTGGTCCAGCGCAGCCAGGTAGCCGATGGGCCATACCTTTAACATGATAGTCCAAGATGCGGTTGCATTAGGGGACGTAGTCCCGTATTATTCTGATCAACGACATAAATGTTTACGTGTTGTTTGATTCGGGTGCTACTTGTTCGTTTATAGCATGTGATTTTGCTAGATGATTAGGATTACTTCCCAAAAAGTTTACTATACCTTTAAATATTAAGGTAGCAAACGAAGAGATAATTCCTGTTGAAGATATTCATAGGAGTTGTTGTGATGACCTGGGTATGGGTAGGGTTTGAAGAAATTCCAAGGACGGAATTTTTATAAGGGGGAAGGATGTGACAACCCGAAAATCCGGATTGTCCAGAAATTAAGATTTAAAGAATTAGTTATTAATAAAATGAATTTTTATTAATACTATTCTGTGCTATGCGTTTATTAATCGTTCTATAACCTAGAATGATTATTAATCAGGAGGATTCTGGCTACGAGCTAGATTGAACGAGTAAGAATTTTCAAGACGAAAATAAAATATTTTCGGAGACAAAATATTTCTGGGGAAAAAGACGAAATAGGCACTATTCACCCGACGAAACCTAAGGGTTAGGGTTTGAATAACCTAAGCCATTCCGAGAGTTCGGTATGTCAAAATGACATTCCATCGAAAGATTTGATAATAATATATCGTGAAAAGTTAAGTAAGCTTATAAAAGTTTTTCTCGAAAAACGTGCAAAAATCGGACAAAATAAAAATGACAAAAAGTACTGTTATGTACTTTTCACTTGTTTAGCTCAGTAGGAGAAAATGTGAAGGAAAACACTTGACACCCTTATAACGCCCCAAAATTCGGTCTATCTTCATACCCGGATTCCGTACGTCACGAGTACATCATTCATTCTGCATACATCATTATATACTGAAATATAACAACATACACTCTTAAATCCCAGGTTCTAAAACCTTATAGCTTTTCTCATTACAAATAATGATAATTACATTATTCTTTATATCTTGCACGAGTGACTTTTATCCGCCACCAAGGATACATAATCGTTCATTAAACTATTCTATAGTTTAATTCTCATCTTTCTACATTACAAGTCTTCACTTGATCTTCTCGCTCATTCACATTCTGAATGGCACTTCATCTGGATACTGTCAGCTTGATCTATACGGGATCCTTAAGTTCTTCTAACATCGTTCGTTAAAAATGTTTTTCATTTAAAGCAAGTGTGAGCATTCAATTGCCCAACAAGTCATAACCCTTGAACATACAACTTCAAGAGTTTAACATTGCTTTGAAACTTCGATAACCAAACAAAGGTTATGAAGCAGCTTGAATAATAGGAATAATCTCGATTCCTATCATTTTAAAACATTAGTCACATTCACTTTGAAATACTTTCATTCTCTATTCTCTATCATACACATTCTGTCTGGCTAGAATCAATAGCACAGACTTAACAATAACGGTTCATGTATAAATAGAACATTCTTTTATTGAATAGTTCAATCATAAAACAGTTCATCTCACAGAAACACCGAAGTGTTCACATTGTGGCACAAGGCCTCATATGTTCTACCACCTTGTACAAATATCACATATTCGCAAATAGACAGAACTTCTCCAGTTCAACATCTAAAAAGTTTTAGAAACTAGCATTCATTTAAAATATGAATGAAGTTAGGAAACTTTCCTTATGCACAGCTACATCCTACGCTGAACTGCTGATTCCAATCCCTACAACACATAAGGAAATAACGTATACACCAATTAGTCATATACTTGACTTACACATTGGTTTACTTAACTTACTTCTTAAGGTTCTCGTTCTTGCAATCTAAGTTTACGCGACCAACTTTCATTACCATTCTACGGCTTCATGACATACGGAGATGTCTTACTCAAAACGTTCATCATCTTTGATGATTAACATTCTTATCTTCTTCTTATAACTTCTATAGGACTAAGCACACATTACTTCTCTACTAGTAGTCCATATGGTACTCTGAGTGGTTTTCCGCAAACAACCAACAAACAAGTTTCCGTCTCATCTACACCGCCTTAATACGTGGAGTTAGATCGGTTTGCCGCCAGTTTGTATATACCTTCGCTCTCTAAAGGAATTGTTTAGCCCAGCTCCCATATGTCAACCATCAAAGGTTATGATTGTACTACAACCTAACTTATCTTAACTTATCCAAACTATTAAATTATAATGTTTGTTAAGTCAAAGTCTTATTCCTTATAGCTTTCTGACAAAGAAATGCCATACCTCAGGATTATTCATCATTGTCTAAGTCATACAGTCTTTTGTATACTCAGAACGATCATTTCGCATTCATTCTATGCATTAATAATGTTAACCATTTTACGTTACCTTATTCTTATCTTACAACGTCCGGTTCATCGACACGGAGCGTCATCCAAGTTATAAACATTAACTCTGCTTCTTTTACGTTATACGTACTTATCTTTGGTTCATCTTCTTCACCCATCACAAGTTTAATCATTGGTCTCCATTACCTTATGGTCAAACCATACACAGGGTGTAGGTTTTACCCGTTTAATATTTGTGTGCACTCAACCTTCACGTCGGTTAAAGTGTTCAATGCTTACATTTCATTCTAACATTCTCATCTGAATTACATTCGGCTTTTAGTAATCATATTACCGTTCACTACGGTTTTCTTGATAATTCATATCTTACTTACTACCTTTGTCAACATCTAAGTCATACAATCAGGGTATACTTAGAACGTTTGTCTAACATGAATACGATTCACGAGGATCGTTTACGTATTCAACGTTCACGTTGCTGGTCTCTTAAACTCTCATTCAACCTTTACTCAAGGTTTTAATTACTTTCAATCGTTATTCATCGCATGAACCCCATGTTCATTATAATTTCTAAATGTCAAAGCCATACGGTTCGTTGTATGCTAAGACCGATCGTTCATCGCAATAACGTTGCGTTCACAACATCTAAATGCTTTACATTTATCTCTCATTGCCATGTTATAACATCAAAATGTTATACATTACTTTCTTCACTCAACGTCTAAGGAATCACAATCATAGCAATCCCTCATATTTGTTTGTCGCGACTACGGTCCTCGAACATCGGTTCCGTAACCCGTGTCTACATTCTTTATCTTTTAACCTCATTTAATCTTTTCGTTCAACCTTTATTAAAGGTTTAAAACACTTGACTAAGTGTTAAATTAGTTGAACATTATGTTCATATTTCTTTCTTGCACATCCCCCAGCAGTTGAGCACTTAAAAGCTCTTCTCTGGCTTTTTCACTTCATTGGCGCTACGGCACCACTCTCTCCTTTATCTCTTGTGCCACGGTGCGAGTTTGCAGTACCGGGCTCCCTCATCTAGCGCTGCAGGGCCGCCTTACAAGGCATGACTGGCGTCGCGGCGCCAAGTCCTTCTTCCCAGAAATTTTTCTAAGTGTTAACTTCAATTTGAGATGCTTAATTTCCGATCTCATAACTTCTTCGTTATAACTCGGAACGAGGTTGTTCCAAAGCCATTTTCTTATCTATCTTATGTACTTTGATTATGCATGGACAGAACTTCGTTATGAATCCATTAACATGCCATTCAATTGGCTTAATCTTCACCCTTCGTTCATTTTAACTTTTTTAACATTCTTCGTTCGTTCGTCCGTAATTCGGTCATCCGAATTCAGAATTCGTTCATTCTTGAGTCCATGACTCACGTTTTATACGTTCTCTTACATTCTTATGAAACCCTACATCTTTGGGTTCATTTATTAACATTGAAATTCTCATTCGTCTTTTACAAAAATTTTGCCATAACTTCGTTATAGCTTCGTTTTAATGCATTCTTAATGAATGTTTCTAACGTTCCTAACCAAGCAATAAGCATCTAACTTATACACGATGGTTTTAAACTTGTCCATTAACAATAATTACACTACGATGGTTTTAAATTTGTCCATCAACAACGTTCTTCGTGTTCTTCGCGTGTTCTTCGTTCGTTCTTCATTTTAATCGATATTTTTGGATTACAATTTTACTTTTTCTTGGAATTTGATGTTATAGAACATCATTCCTTACTTATTTGACCTACTCATTCATAAGATTCATTCGAATCGCTCAAAATCCTTACGAATCTTATACTTCCTTAAGAAATTTATAAAATAAATTTCTAATTCTTATTTCTTCATTTTCTTACAATTTCAACCATATGAAATCATTTCTAACTTAATCTACTTCTTATCCTCATTAAGTTATGTGTTTGAACATTTTAAACTTAAAGAAAAATTAGAAGAACTAGGGTTCGGATTACCGTTCTTCTTTAATCTCCTTCCATCCAACAAAGCGTGCATTCAAGCTAGCTTTTCCTCTTCCTCCTCCTTCTCTTCCCCATCCAAAGCTCTCTCTCTTTCTCTCTCAAGTGTTGGTTGAAAATTTTCAATCAAACAAATAAGCTTAAGCTTGTTTATATAGAAAACTAAGGCTAGGGGCATTTTAGTCATTTCACCTCACCTCCTTACTATTCATTGCTTAGCCACCAAGTTTACTTGGTGGCCAAGTGGCCGCCCCACCTCCTTAGCTAGCTTCCCTTGGAAGCTTCGTGCTTCTGTAATTCGAAATTCGTCCCACAGTTCAAAAACTACAATTCTCGGAATCCAAATATTTTTGGATATTTCGTCTTTCCTTTACCGATTAACTTTTACGTATTATTCGGATTTCCGAAAAATTGAAAAACACTTTTTGGTGTCAAGTGTTTTCCTTCACGTTTTCCCTTAACGTAGCTAAACAAGTGAAAAGTACATAACAGTACTTTTCGTCGTTTTTATTTCGTCCGATTTCTGCACGTTTTTCGAGAAAAACTTTTATCGCCTTACTTAATTTTTCACGATATATTATCGTCAAATCTTTCGATGGAATGTCATTTCTACATACCGAACTCTTGGAAAGGCTAGGTTATTCAAACCCTAACCCTTAGGTTTCGTCGGGTGAATAGTGCATATTTCGTCTTTTTCCCTGAAAATATTTTGTCTCCGGAAAAATTTTATTTTCATCTTGAAAATTCTTACTCATTCAATCTAGCTCGTAGCCAGAATCCTCCCGATTAATAATCATTCTAGGTTATAGAGCGATTAATAAACATATAGCACAGAATAGTATTAATAAAAATTTATTTTATTAATAACTAATTCTTTAAATCTTAATTTCTGGACAATCCGGATTTTCGGGTTGTCACATCCTTCCCCCCTTATAAAAATTCTGTCCTCGGAATTTCTTCAAACCCTACCCATACCCGGGTCATCACATTCACCCCTTCTTCACAGAATTTCGTCCTTGAAATTTTAACTTACTCTTGTTCTCAACTTCTCTTCAAAGAAGTTATTATCTTTCATACATTCCTACCCTTCATAACTTATCAAGAATCATGAAGTGAAAGGAATAACGAGGAATATAAAGATTCCTTTAAAACTTTTCATTCTTTTGCTGAGGGGTCAAATTGACCACGAACTCTTACTAGGTTTATCAGCATTTCACCGTAAACCTTTCTTACACGATAAGTTTACAATCACAAAGAAGGTAAACTGCCTCTTCCATACGTAGGTGATCAACCCATTGTATAACCCCATTTCAGAGTATGTTCACCTTAGACTTACTCATTAGATTCCGCACCAAAACAATTTGGTTTGGCATAACTCTTCAAAGAAAGCTCGATTTTCTTTTAATCATGATACCATTCGTCTTAGCCAAATCAAATAGCCTCGACCATACCAATAAATTGGACATCAGCTTGAAACATTCGTCTAGTCAACTCGTTTGACATCTACTATTTCTTTAAATTCTTTTACAATACATCAAAACACTTCATGACGTCATGATACCTTACTTTTCACAGTATATTGAGGACTTCGTCAGTTTATGACTTCATCATTATGCATCATACCATGGTGGGTTGTAGATCCTAAGATCGAATCCAACACTAGGTTCAATTACATTAATAACTCCATCCTTTTACCATCCTTGCATCAAATGCACTGATGATATAAAATTCATTTTGATATTTCAAATCAATTTCTGTCTAGCCGAAACGATTAGCATAAACATACAAAGAATAGTTCTTTTAAAATCCATTGGTTAAAAAAAAATTGAACCAATTCTTTCATTTTCAAAACGCACACATCAGCACGATTTCAAGAAATTTCAAAATCTAGCATATCTAGATGACTTGGAATATCCTATTCTCCATCTTCCTTTATTATCTTCTTTACGACAATACTTAATCTTCTCTAGCACCTTCAATGCTAAGTCTACTGAAAATACTTACTTTCAGTCTAAACATTCTTATACCTTTGTATAGTTCATCAACTTACCACACTTTATGTGTTTAGGAACTTTCCACAACCATATGTGTTTAAGAACATAACTTCGCAATATGTAATCCAAGAAAAAATGAAGGACTATCCATATGCTTATGGCTCAGAAACATAGCATATAACTATGAGCACAAACTTTTCATAAGTATGAGTTTTAAGAACTCGCACCTAATCTTATCGTTCTCTACCTACCAAGTATATACATGAGAAAAGATTCACCTTCTCGTCATATACATCTTGATAGCGCTACCAATTTCAATGATTATCACTGTAATAAACCGAGTTCTTGTTATACCAAGCACAAACCTCTGCCCATATAAAGGTTCATACAACTCAGCTATCAGATGAGTCCTCAATTGAAATCTTAGAACTTCTGACTTTCTCATTACTTAATATGATTTTTCTTTAATTCGTATGTTATCCTTTATAACTCAATCTGAGTTCTTCTTCCCGTACTACTTCGTAGTATCATTCATTCATAGCATTAGCTATAAATCATTCATCGTTTAATAGCTCATCTGTTACTACGATTTACTATGATCACGTGGTGATCTTCTTATCCTTCTCTTTACGATTATAGTCTTAGGTACTCATACCTAAGATTTATAACCTATCAGCTCTGATACCAACTTGTAAAGCCCTGAAATTCGGTCTATCTTCATACCCGGATTCTGTACGTCACGAGTACATCATTCATTCTGCATACATCATTATTTACTGAAATATAACAACATACACTCTTAAATCCCAGGTTCTAAAACCTTATAGCTTTTCTCATTACAAATAATGATAATTACATTATTCTTTCATCTTGCACGAGTGACTTTTATCCGCCACCAAGGATACATAATCATTCATTAAACTATTCTATAGTTTAATTCTCATATTTCTACATTACAAGTCTTCACTTGATATTCTCGCTCATTCACATTCTGAATGGCACTTCATCTGGATACCGTCAGCTTGATCTATACGGGATCCTTAAGTTCTTCTAACATCGTTCGCTAAAAATATTTTTCATTTAAAGCAAGTGTGATCATTCAATTGCCTAACAAGTCATAACAGTTGAACATACAACTTCAAGAGTTTAACATTCCTTTGGAACTTCGATAATTGAACAGAGGTTATGAAGCAGCTTGAACAATAGGAATAATCTCGATTCCTATCATTTTAAAACATTAGTCACATTCACTTTGAAATACTTTCATTCTCTACTCTCTTTCATACACATTTTGTCTGGCTAAAATCAATAGCACAGACTTAACAATAACGGTTCATGTATAAATAGAACATTCTTTTACTGAACAGTTCAATCATAAAACAGTTCATCTCATAGAAACACCGAAGTGTTCACATTGTAGCACAAGGCCTCATATGTTCTACCACCTTGTACAAATATCACATATTCGCAAATAGACAGAACATCTCAAGTTCAACATCTAAGAAGTTTTAGAAACTAGCATTCATTTAAAATATGAATGAAGTTAGGAAACATGCCTTACGCACAGCTACAGCTTACGTTGAACTGCTCATTCCAATCCCTACAACACATAAGGAAATAACACATACACCAATTAGTCATATACTTGACTTACACATTGGTTTACTTAACTTTACTTCTTAAGGTTCGCGTTCTTGTAATCTAAGTTTACGCGACCAACTTTCATTACCATTCTACGGCTTCATGACATACGGAGATGTCTTACTCAAAACGTTCATCATCTTTGATGATTAACATTCTTATCTTCTTCTTATAACTTCTATAGGACTCAGCACACATCACTTCTCTGCTAGTAGTCCATATGGTACTCTGAGTGGTTTCCCATAAACAACCCACAAACAAGTTTCCATCTCATCTACACTGCCCACACAGTGAGTTAGATCGGTTGCCAGTTTTGTATATACCTTCGCTCTCTGAAGGAATTGTTTTGCCCAGCTCCCATATGTTAACCATCAAAGGTTACGATTGTACTACAACCTAACTTATCTTAACTTATCCGAACTATTAAATTATAATGTTCGTTAAGTCAAAGTCTTATTCCTTATGGCTTTCTGACAAAGAAATGCCATACATCAAGATTATTCATCATTGTCTAAGTCATACAATCTTTTGTATACTCAGAACGATCATTCCACATTCATTCTATGCATTAATAATGTTAAGCATTTTACGTTACCTTATTCTTATCTTACAACGTCCGATTCATCGACACGGAGCGTCATCCAAGTTATAAACATTAACTCGGTTAAAGTATTCAACGCTTACATTTCATTCTAACATTCTCATCCGACTTACATTCAACTTTTAGTAATATTATTAGCGTTTACTATGACTTTCTTGATAATTCATATCTTACTTACTACCTTCATCGACATCTAATTCATACAACCAGGGTATACTTAGAACGTTCGTCTAACATGAATACGATTCACGAGGATCGTTTATGTTGCTCATCTCTTAAACTCTCATTCAACCTTTACTCAAGGTTTTAATCACTTTCAATCGTTATTCATCCCATGAACCCCATGTTCATTATAATTTCTAAATGTCAAAGTCATACGGTTCGTTGTATGCTAAGACCGATCGTTCATCACAATAACGTTGCGTTCACAGCGTTAAAATGCTTTACATTCATCTCCAATTGCCATGTCATAACATCAAAATGTTATACATTACTTTCTTCACTCAACGTTTGAGGAATCACAATCATAGCAATCCCTCATATTTGTTTGTCGCGACTACGGTCCCCAGACATCGGTTTCGTAACCCGCGTCTACATTCTTTATCTTTTAATCTCATTTAATCTTTTCGTTCAACCTTTATTAATGGTTTTAAACACTTGACTAAGTGTTAAATTAGTTGAACATTATGTTCATATTTCTTTCTTGCACATCCCCCAGCAGTTGAGCACTTAAAAGCTCTTCTCTGGCTTTTTCTTCTTCACCGATATTATGGCACTCTCTCTTTATCTCTCGTGCCTACGACACGAGTTTGCGATCTTGGGCTCCCTCATCTGCATTTTGCAAAGAATAAGGCATGACTGGCGCCGCAACTCCAAGTCCTTCTTCCTGAAAATTTTTCTAAGTGTTAACTTCATTTTGAGATGCTTACTTTCCGATCTCATAACTTCTTCGTTATAACTCGAAACGAGGTCGTTCCAATGCCATTTTCTTACTTATCTTATGTACTTTGATTATGCATGGATAGAACTTCATTCTGAATCCATTAACATGCCATTCATTGGCTTAATCTTCACCCTTCATTCATTTTAATGTTTTTAAAGTTCTTCGTTCGTTCGTCCGTAACTCAGTCATCCGGATTTGGAATTCTATCGTTCTTGAGTCCACGACTCACATTTTATACGTTCTCTTACATTCTTATGAAACCCTACACGTTCGGGTTCATTTACTAACATTCAAATTCTCATTCGTCTTTTACGAAAATTTCGCCATAACTTCGTTATAGCTTCGTTTTAATCCATTCTTCATGAACGTTTCTAACCTTCCTAACCAAGCAATAAGTATCTAACTTATAGAGGATGGTTTTAAACATGTCCATCAACAACAATTACACTACGATGGTTTTAAATTTGTCCATCAACAACGTTCTTTGTGTTCTTCGCGTGTTCTTCGTTCGTTCTTCATTTTAATCGATATTTTGGATTACGATTTTACTTTTTCTTGGAATTTGATGTTATAGAACATCATTCCTTACTTATTTGACCTACTCATTCATAAGATTCATTCGGATCGCTCAAAATCCTTACGAATCTTATACTTCTTTAAGAAATTTATAAAATAAATTTCTAATTCTTATTTCTTCATTTTCTTACGATTTCAGCCATATGAAATCATTTCTAACTTAATCTACTTCTTATCCTCATTAAGTTATGTGTTTGAACATTTTAAACTTAAAGAAAAATTAGAAGAACTAGGGTTCGGATTATCGTTCTTCTTTAATCTCCTTCCGTCGAACAAAGCGTGCATTCAAGCTAGCTTTTCCTCTTCCTCTTCCTTCTCTTCCCCATCCGAAGCTCCCTCTCTTTGTCTCTCAAGTGTTGGTTGAAAATTTTCAATCAAATAAATGAGCTTAAGCTTGTTTATATAGAAAACCAAGGCTAGGGGCATTTAGTCATTTCCCCTCACCTCCTTACTATTCATTGCTTAGCCACCAAGTTTACTTGGTGGCCAAGTGGCCGCCCCACCTCCTTAGCTAGCTTCCCTTGGAAGCTTCGTGCTTCCGTAATTCGGAATTCGTCCGACAGTTCAAAAACTGCGATTCTCGGAATCCGAATATTTTTGGATATTTCATCTTTCCTTTACCGATTAACTTTTACGTATTCTTCGGATTTTCGAAAAATTGAAAAACACTTTTTGGTGTCAAGTATTTTCCTTCACGTTTTCCCCTAACGTAGCTAAACAAGTGAAAAATACATAACAGTACTTTTCGTCTTTTTTATTTCGTCCGATTTCTGCACGTTTTTTGAGAAAAACTTTTATCGACATACTTAACTTTTCACGATATATTATCGTCAAATCTTTCGATGGAATGTCATTTCAACATACCGAACTCTCGGAAAAGGCTTAGGTTATTCAAACTCTAACCCTTAGGTTTCGTCAGGTGAATAGTGCCTATTTCGTCTTTTTCCCCGGAAATATTTTGTCTCCAGAAAAATTTTATTTTCGTCTTGAAAAGTCTTACTCGTTCAATCTAGCTCGTAGCCAGAATCCTCCCGATTAATAATTATTCTAGGTTATAGAACGATTAATATACACATAGCACATAATAGTATTAATAAAAATTCATTTTATTAATAACTAAATCTTTAAATCTTAATTTTTGGACAATCCGGATTTTCGGGTTGTCACATCCTTCCCCCATTATAAAAATTCCGTCCTCGGAATTTCTTCAAACCCTACCCATACCCAGGTCATCACATTCACCCCTTCTTCACAGAATTTCGTCCTTGAAATTTTAACTTACTCTTCTTCTCAACTTCTCTTCAAAGAAGTTATTATCTTTCATACATTCCTACCCTTCATAACTTATCAAGAATTATGAATTGAAAGGAATAATGAGGAATATAAAGATTCCTTTAAAACATTTCATTCTTTTGCTGAGGGGTAAAATTGACCACGAACTCTTACTAAGTTTATTAGCATTTCACCGTAAACCTTTCTTACACGGTAAGTTTACAATCACAAAGAAGGTAAACTACCTCTTCAATATTTAGGTGATCAACCCATTGTATAACCCCATTTCGGAGTATGTTCACCTCAGACTTACTCATTAGATTTCGTACCAAAACAATTTAGTTTGGCATAACTCTTCAAAGAATGCTTGATTTTCTTTTAATCATGACATACCATTCGTCTTAGCCAAATCAAATAGCCTCGACCATACCAATAAATTGGACATCAGTTTGAAACATTCGTCTAGTCAACTCGCTTGAAATCTACTATTTCTTTAAATTCTTTTACAATACATCAAAATGCTTCATGACGTCATGATACCGTACTTTTCACAGTACGTTGAGGACTTCGTCAGTTTATGACTTCATCATTATGCATCATACCGTGGTGGGTTGTTGATCCGAAGATCAAATCCAACACCATGTTCAATTACATTAATAACTCCATCCTTTTACCATCCTTGCATCAAATACACTGATGATATAAATTTCATTTTGATATTTCAAATCAATTTCTGTCTAGTTGAAACGATTAGCATAGACATACAAAGAATAGTTCTTTTAAAATCCATTGGTTAAAAAAAAATTTAAACCAATTCTTTCATTTTCAAAACGCGCACATCAGCACGATTTCAAGAAATATCGAAATCTAACATAGCTACATGACTTGGAATATCCTATTCTCCATCTTCCTTTATTATCTTATTTACGACAATACTTAATCTTCTCTTGCACCTTCAATGCTAAGTCTACTGAAAATACTTACTTTCAGTCTAAACATTCCTATACCTTAATATAGTTCATCAACTTACCACACTTTATGTGTTTAGGAACTTTCCACAACCATATGTGTTTAAGAACTTATCTTCGCAATATTTAATCCAAGAACAAATCAAGGACTATCCATATGCTTAGGGCTCAGAAACATAGCATATAACTATGAGTCACAAACTTTTCATAAGTATGAGTTTCAAGAACTCGCACCTAATCTTATCATTCTCTACCTACCAAGTATATACATGAGAAAAGATTCACCTTCTCATCATATACTTCTTGATAGCGTGACCAATTTCAATGATTATCACTGTAATAAACCGAGTGGTTGTTATACCAAGCACAAACCTACCCATACAAAGGTTCATACAACTCAGCTATCACATGAGTCCTCAATTGAAATCTTAGAACTTCTAACTTTCTCTTTACTTTATATGATTTTTCTTTAATTCGTATGCTATCCTTTATAACTCAATCTTAGTTCTTCTTCCCGTACTACTTCGTAGTACCATTCATTCATAGCATTAGCTATAAATCATTCATCGTTTAACAGCTCATCTGTTACTACGATTTACTATGATCACGTGGTGATCTTCTTATCCTTCTCTTTACGATTATAGTCGTAGGTACTCATACCTGAGATTTATAACCTATCAGCTCTGATACCAACTTGTAACGCCCCGAAATCCCGTCTATCTTCATACCCGTATTCCGTACGTCACGAGTACATCATTCATTCTGCATACATCATTATATACTGAAATATAACAACATACACTCTCAAATCCCAGGTTATAAAACCTTATAGCTTTTCTCATTACAAATAATGATAATTACATTATTCTTTACATCTTGCACGAGTGACTTTAATCCGCCACCAAGGATACATAATTGTTCATTAAACTATTCTATAGTTTAATTCTCATCTTTCTACATTACAAGACTTAACTTGATCTTCTCGCTCATTCACATTCTGAATGGCACTTCATCTGGATACCGTTAGATTGATCTATACGGGATCCTTAAGTTCTTCTAACATCATTCGCTAAATTTTTTTTCATTTAAATCAAGTGTGAGCATTCAATTGCCCAACAAGTCATAACAGTTGAACATACAACTTCAAGAGTTTAACATTCCTTTGGAACTTCGATAACCGAACAAAGTTTATGAAGCAGCTTGAACAATAGGAATAATATCGATTCCTATCATTTTAAAACATTAGTCACATTCACTTTGAAATACTTTCATTCTCTACTCTCTTTCATACACATTTTGTCTGGCTAGAATCAATAGCACAGACTTAATGATAACGGTTCATGTATAAACAGAACATTCTTTTATTGAACAGTTCAATCATAAAATAGTTCATCTCACAGAAACACCAAAGTGTTCACATTGTGGCACAAGGCCTCATATGTTCTACCACCTTGTACAAATATCACATATTCGCACATAGACAAAACTTCTCAAGTTCAACATCTAAGAAGTTTTAGAAACTAGCATTCATTTAAAATATGAATGAAGTTAGGAAACTTGCCTTACGCACAGCTACAACTTACGTTGAACTGCTCATTCCAATCCCTACAACACATAAGGAAATAACACATACACCAATTAGTCATATACTTGACTTACACATTGGTTTACTTAACTTTACGTCTTAAGGTTCGCGTTCTTGCAATCTAAGTTTACGCGACCAACTTTCATTACCATTCTACGGCTTCATGACATACAGAGATGTCTTACTCAAAACGTTCATCATCTTTGATGATTAACATTCTTATCTTCTTCTTATAACTTCTATAGGACTCAGCATACATCGCTTCTCTGCTAGTAGTTCATATGGTACTCTGAGTGGTTTCCCACAAACAACCAACAAACAAGTTTCCGTCTCATCTACACTGCCTACACAGTGAGTTAGATCGGCTGCCAGTTTTGTATATACGTTCGCTCTCTGAAGGAATTGTTTAGCCCAGCTCCCATATGTCAACCATCAAAGGTTACAATTGTACTACAACCTAACTTATCTTAACTTATCCAAACTATTAAATTATAATGTTCGTTAAGTCAATGTCTTATTCCTTATGGCTTTCTGACAAAGAAATGCCATACCTCAGGATTATTCATCATTGTCTAAGTCATACAGTCTTTTGTATACTCAGAACGATCATTCCGCATTCATTCTATGCATTAATAATGTTAAGCATTTTACGTTACCTTATTCTTATCTTACAACGTTCGGTTCATCGACATGGAGCATCATCCTAGTTATAAACATTAGCTCGGCTTCTTTTAAGTTATACGTACTTATCTTTGGTTCAGCTTCTTCACCCATCACAGGCTTAATCATTGGTCTCCATTACCTTACGGTCAAACCATACACGGGGTGTAGGTTTTACCCGTTTAATATTTGCGTACACTTAACATTCACGTCAGCTAAAGTGTTCAACGCTTACATTTCATTCTAACATTCTCATCCGACTTACATTCGGCTTTTAGTAATCTTATTACCGTTCACTACGACTTTCTTGATAATTCATATCTTACATACTACCTTCGTCAACGTCTAAGTCATACAACCAGGGTATACTTTGGATGTTCATCTAACATGAATACGATTCACGAGGATCGTTTACGTATTCAACGTTCACGTTGCTCGTCTCTTAAACTCTCATTCAACCTTTACTCAAGGTTTTAATCACTTTCAATCGTTATTCATCCCATGAACCCCATGTTCATTATAATTTCTAAATGTCAAAGCCATACAGTTCATTATATGCTAAGACCGATCGTTCATCGCAATAACGTTGCATTCACAGTGTCTAAACGCTTTACATTCATCTCTCATTGCCATGTCATAACATCAAAATTTTATACATTACTTTCTTCACTCAACGTTTGAGGAATCACAATCATAGCAATCCCTCATACTTGTTTGTCGCGACTACGGTCCTAGGACATCGATTCTATAACCCGCGTCTACATTCTTTATCTTTTAATCTTATCATTCAACCTTTATTAAAGGTTTAAAACACTTGACTAAGTGTTAAATTAGTTGAACATTATGTTCATATTTCTTTCTTGCACATCTCCCAGCAGTTGAGCACTTAAAAGCTCTTCTCTGGCTTTTTCTCTTCACTGGCGCTGCGGAGCCACTCTCTCCTTTATCTCTCAAGCAAAGAACGCGAGTTTTACGCTCTGGCTCCTCGTCTGCAATCGCAGCAATGGTACGCCTTTTACAATGTATGGTGATCAGCCACTGCCAAGTCCTTCTTCCCAAAAACTTTTCTAAGTGTTAACTTCATTTTGAGATGCTTACTTTTCGATCTCATAACTTCTTCGTTATAACTCGGAACAAGGTCGTTCCAAAGCCATTTTCTTACTTATCTTACATACTTTGATTACGCATGGATAGAACTTCATTCTGAATCCATTAACATGCCATTCAATTGGCTTAATCTTCACCCTTCGATCGTTTTAACATTTTTAACGTTCTTTATTCGTTCGTCCATAATTCGGTCATCCAAATTCGGAATTCGTTCGTTCTTAAGTCAACAATCCAACACAATTATCAATAGAAATTCCAAACATAAGAGTTAAAATTGAAGTAAGTTATACCTTATTCTTTGATTGTTGGCTAGAAAAAGATGATGACTAGGTTTAGGAATTCCTCTCCTTGACAATCACAAAGAATCCAATTCACTATGTTTCCTCACTTGCTCTCTCTTCAAATCTCAGTGTTTCATTCTTCTCACCAAACCCTTTCTGAATTTAGCCTTAAAAAAATAGACGCGTAGAAAATAAACTGATATGGCCATCCTCCCACGTACTCTTTCAGTTAAAAAAAATAATACGGCTTTGTCAGTTAAATTAGACCAAATGACACAAGGCCTTGTTTGGTCACACACCATTTCCCCTAAACGAGATTATTTTAATAATATTATATTATATAGTTTCATGTGTCACACCTTTAGTTAATTTAACTAACTTATATTAATAATAATTATACTTATAATTAATAAACAATTACATATATCTAATTTAATTAATAAATTAGATTTAAACATTACTTTATTTAATTTACTTATTTTCCTTTTATATTAAACAACTCATCTGATTTACATATTTCATTAAATTAAATCCTTCAAATAAAAATTATCATTATTTAATTTAATTAACATTAATCAATTTAGGTACTAAATTAATGCACTACAATTCATCAATTATTTATTTTCCTCAATAAATAAATTATTTAAAATATTTATTTAATTCAATAAATATTGAAATTGAATTACTAAATTCTCGATCGTTACATCCTTCCTTCCTTAAAAGGATTCTGTCCCCAGAATCACAACTCGAAAAATTTATTCGTTACATTCTTCCCTCCTTAACAAGATTTTGTCCCCAGAATCACTATACAAGATCAAGCAAATAACTGAGGATAATTCTTCATCATAACGCTTTCAAGTTCCCACGTAGCTTCTTCAGTATTGTGGTTTCGCCAGACTACCTTTACAGAAGGTATCACCTTATTCATCAGTACTTGTTCTTTCCTGTCAACAATTTGAACAAGGACTTCTTCACATGACAAATCTTTCTGAAACAGTAAGGGCTCATATTCTATAACATGCTTATAATCATGCTTATATGGCCTCAATACTAATACATGAAAAATGTAACGCCCCAGAAAATCGAACATTTTGTAAATACTTTTAATAATGAATAAAATACTATTATTTATTATTAAAATGTGTTAGTAAGGTGAATGTCGTTCTATAACCTAAAAACATCGAAATGTCGTAGTAATTTAGCTACATGGGAGAATTAAAGTGTTTGAATTTCTAAAACAAAAATAAATGTTTTCCGAGAAATTTTCCAAAAAATACTATTCATCGATTTACGCTCGGGAATTATTTTTGAACTTCTGAGACATACGTAACGTTACAATATCAAGGAGAGATGGATTATGTAATAATAATCTAAGTATGGAAAATGTAATATTTCACATACAGACTTAATTTAAGAACGTTAGAAATATTAAACGTTAAGAAGAAAGAGTAATGATAGTATGATATGAGGTATTGAATACGAGGTATGGTACGAATAAGTATGAATAATGGAATAATGTATATTACGAATTAATATATGAATGAGAATACGATAATTATACATATGATATATGTGATAAGTTTTTTTATTAAAAGATATGGACTTGTAGGATTGTGTAGCAATTGAATAGTCCAATAAGAATTAAGGTGCAAGCCCAAGTAATTAGTAAGCAAAAGCCCAATAAGAATTAGCTAGATTAATTAAGCAAGCCCAATGGATTAGTCATGATCCATGGAGCAACCCATGGGTGAATTGATGGGCAAGAACTTTATGTGATGTCCAAGTACTTTATTTGATGAGCAAGTGTTGTGATGAGCAAGAAAAATGAGTGGTTAGCAAGTTTACTTAGTGGTTAAGTAGATGAATAGTAAGGAGGTTAGTTGAGGAGGTGGGAGGTTACAATGACCATAATACCCTAACTTTGAGAGCTCTATAAATAGCAAGCTCACAATTCATTTGTTGCTTGATAAAATTTCATCCAACTTCTATCAAGTTAAGTGCTTAACTGTTAGAGAGAATAAGCTCACATAAATCAAACATCCTTTGATAAATCTTCAAGGAAGAGAAGTACTAGTATTCAAGGGTAAGACTCTTGTCTAATACATCTTCATCTTTATCATTGTAGGGTGATAAGAGAAGTGTAATTTAATGAATATGTATGCTAAGAACATATAAGAAGTGATTAATGAATGGACTTAAGCCGAATAAGTTATGAAGAAGCAACTTGAACCTAAATAAGTTGATAACTTAAGATGAACTTGTCATATGATTGTCATATGATGTTAGTATATTCAATATGATGTGAGAACATTAAGTAAAGGACTTAAGTCCATACTAAGTCATAAGAAATGGAAATTATAGTTTATAAGTCGATTAAGTCATGAACTTATCAAGAAAAAGTAAAAATTTAACTTGAAAATAAGTTGATAAAATAATTAGTTTGAAATGTTCATATGATGGTAAAATCCATTTAGAACCATGATCATATCATTGGTAATGAAATTCTCTGGAATTCACACTATTGGACGATAATCGTCGAATTCGTGAAATTCTCAGAATGGAAGTCGTATTTTGTGTTTGAACTCGGAAACGTTGGTTTTCAATGGAGACAAGTTATATTTGGCATTATAGAGTTGCGGACTCAAAAATGACCAGATTCCGACTTAAAACAAAGAAACTAGCGTTGCGCGTTCACAAACGTTTATCGTTTTCATTAAAAATGAACTAATAGGTGAATTTTGAGCATACAAAGTCAAATAGATAAAATTCTTGCATAAACGCATAGAGTATGGAATTTGTGAACAGTAGGATTTTAAACGAGCCAATTCATACTTATAACGAAGAAGTTAT